>CM051236.1:18898365-19170865 GCA_027917425.1 Gastrophryne carolinensis
CCAGTGGTTTTGGTCTGCTTTAGTCCCAATTTGGGATGACGCTGTATGTGACACTGGTTAAAAGCGGTCCTTCACTCTGAACATGTAGCAATAACACTAGTATAATGCTATGTGATTAATAATATAGCGTAATAATAAATATCATTTGTTGTTTCAGGCAATGCTCCCCCCCCACCCCCCAGTGGCCACTTGTCAGAATAATATAAATGATCTGTGATAAATAAATAATTTAATAATAAATGCAAATATATTTGTTGTTTCAGCTAGTGCTCCCTCTAGTGGCCACACGTAGTAATAACACTAGTATAATGCTTAGTGATTAATAATATACCGTAATAATATTAATAAATATGAGAGCTCCTATTGTAGGACAAGCTTAAGGAGTGGGGCAACTTTCCATTTCAGTTTGATGGCAGTGGCCGCGTGTATGGCCGTCCGTAAGGGCATTTCTCACCCCGCCTCAGCTTGAAGATCTGAAGATCCCGCTTACTTCCTTGCAGTTGCCGCCCCCTTGTCCTGCGGGCCCCGTCTCAGACGCTTTTCCGGTTCTGCCGCTTCTTTCCCGGCACTCGATGTAATTAAATACATTTCTGACATGTTTGGGGTAAGAATTTCAATCTAAAGGGCCCCTGACGCGCACAAATAAGCTGGGGGCGCAGATAAATAAGCTGCTTATTTGCATATGCAAATGAGGATTTTTAGGGTTTTTTCATATTTCCATTTAAAAGCAATGGCTCAGCATTTCCCAGAGGCCTCTCCCCTCCAGCTGTCATCCTTAAAGTAAAAAAAAAATCATTATCATCACCAGCCAGTCCCTCCACTTGCTATACATGGTCCCTATTATTTATTTTCATTTTATTTTATTTTTTTCTTAGACAATAAGCTTCTGGAAAAGTCCAATTTTCTGAAGGATTTAACTGAAAACATTCAAACTGAGCCTTTGACTTCTCCAGGGATCCACCATGCTGCAAGGTAGGTCCATTCCATTGACCCCCCTTAACTTTGGCTGCAGCTTCTCCAGAGGGAGGGAGGTTGGTTTGGGGAAAAGCCTTGAAGCGGAGGTGGTTGGGGCAGGATCGCCTAGAAGGGGGGGGTGGTTGGGGCAGGAGCATCTAAAAGGGGAGGTGGTTGAAGCAGGAGCATCTAGAATCGGAGGTGGTTGGGGCAGGATAGCCTAGAAGGGGGGGTGGTTGGGGCAGAACACCTAGAAGGTAAGATGGTTGGTGCAGGAGCGCCTAGAAGGGGAGGTGGTTGGGGCAGGAGCATCTAAAAGGGGAGGTGGTTGAAGCAGGAGCATCTAGAAGCGGAGGTGGTTGGGCAGGATCGCCTTGAAGCGGAGGTGGTTGGGGCAGGAATGCCCTAAAGGGGAGGTGGTTGGGGCAGAACACCTAGAAGGTAAGATGGTTGGTGCAGGAGTGCCTAGAAGGGGAGGTGGTTGGGGCAGGAGCATCTAAAAGGGGAGGTGGTTGAAGCAGGAGCATCTAGAATCGGAGGTGGTTGGGGCAGGATCGCCTAGAAGGGGGGGGGGGTTGGGGCAGAACGCCTAGAAGGTAAGATGGTTGGTGCAGGAGCGCCTAGAAGGGGAGGTGGTTGGGGCAGGAGCATCTAAAAGGGGAGGTGGTTGAAGCAGGAGCATCTAGAATCGGAGGTGGTTGAAGCAGGAGCATCTAGAAGCGGAGGTGGTTGGGCAGGATCGCCTTGAAGCGGAGGTGGTTGGGGCAGGAATGCCCTAAAGGGGAGGTGGTTGGGGCAGAACGCCTAGAAGGTAAGATGGTTGGTGCAGGAGCGCCTAGAAGGGGAGGTGGTTGGGGCAGGAGCATCTAAAAGGGGAGGTGGTTGAAGCAGGAGCATCTAGAATCGGAGGTGGTTGGGGCAGGATCGCCTAGAAGGGGGGGGGGGTTGGGGCAGAACGCCTAGAAGGTAAGATGGTTGGTGCAGGAGCGCCTAGAAGGGGAGGTGGTTGGGGCAGGAGCATCTAAAAGGGGAGGTGGTTGAAGCAGGAGCATCTAGAATCGGAGGTGGTTGAAGCAGGAGCATCTAGAAGCGGAGGTGGTTGGGCAGGATCGCCTTGAAGCGGAGGTGGTTGGGGCAGGAATGCCCTAAAGGGGAGGTGGTTGGGGCAGAACGCCTAGAAGGTAAGATGGTTGGTGCAGGAGCGCCTAGAAGGGGAGGTGGTTGGGGCAGGAGCATCTAAAAGGGGAGGTGGTTGAAGCAGGAGCATCTAGAAGCGGAGGTGGTTGGGCAGGATCGCCTTGAAGCGGAGGTGGTTGGGGCAGGAATGCCCTAAAGGGGAGGTGGTTGGGGCAGAACACCTAGAAGGTAAGATGGTTGGTGCAGGAGTGCCTAGAAGGTAAGATGGTTGGTGCATGAGCGCCTAGAAGGGGAGGTGGTTGGGGCCGGAGCATCTAAAAGGGGAGGTGGTTGAAGCAGGAGCATCTAGAAGCGGAGGTGGTTGGGGCAGGATTGCCTAGAAGGGGAGGTGGTTGGAACAGAAATGTCTGGATGGGCAGGTGGTTGGGGCAGTAAAGCCTAGAAGTGGTGGTGATTGGGGCAGTAAAGCCTAGAAGAGGGGGGTGGGACAGGAACACTTAGAAGGGCAGGTGGTTGGGGCAGGAACGCCTAGAAGAGGAGGTAGTTGGGGCAAGAAAGCCTAGAAGGGGGGGTGGTTGAGGGCAGGAATGCCTAGAGGGGGAGGTGGTTGGAAAAGGAGCGCCTAGAAGGGGAGGTGGTTGGGGCAGTAAAGCCTAGAAGAGGGGGGTGGGACAGGAACATCTAGAAGGGCAAGTGGTTGGGGCAGGAACGCCTAGAAGAGGAGGTAGTTGGGGCAGGAAAGCCTAGAAGGGGAGGTGGTTGGGGGCAGGAATGCCTAGAAGTGGAGGTGGCTGGGGCAGGAACACCTAGAAGCGGAGGTGCCTGAGGCAGGAATGCATTGAAGGGCAGGTGGTTGGGGTAGAAAAGCCTAGAAGGCGAGGTGGTTGGAGGCAAACAATCTTAGAAATGAAGGGAATTGGGAGCAGGAGAGCCTAGCAAGGGTTGAGGTAGGTTGTTGGGAAGAGAAGGCAGATGGGGGCAGGAAGGCCTAGATGGGGAAGTCGTTGGGCACAAGAAAATATAGTTGGAGAGGAGGTTGAGGGCAGAGAAGACTTGGAGGGCAGGTGGTTGGGGCAGTTGTTAGGAAGAGAAGACAGGTGGGGGATGAAGGCCTAGATGGGGAGGTAGAGGGCAGAGAAGACTGGGAGGGCAGGTGGTTGGGGCAGTTGTTAGGAAGAGAAGACAGGTGGGGCATGAAGGCCTAGATGGGGAGGTAGAGGGCAGAGGAGACTGGGAGGGCAGGTGGTTGGGGGAAGGTAAGCCTTGACTTGTGGTTCAAAATGGCCTCCTTCTCTCTTTTCAGGTCGCCATCTGCTGCTCCCAACAGTCCCGGGTCAGGTGACCTCCTCACACTACAGAAAGAGATTGAAGCACTTAAGAGCGCCAATGGCGAGGTAAGCCATGGCCACCTGACCATGCTTCCCCTGTTTTCTGATTGGATATTGGTCCACTTAAAGAGCCAACTCAAGGAAAATGTTTGTATGTAATAAGAATGGTCTATAGTTATCGGGTTTGGTCCTAGGTCTGCTGGTGAGTCTGAGGAACCTGTGAAGGGGGCGGAAGTCATAGCACCCACTGAGGAAACCGGCTCTTCCAGGAGTAGGAGGGGCAGGTTGTTGGAGACTGCGACTTCTGGTCCCCCCACAAGAACAGGCTTCCCCTTGCAGTATCTAGATCCTCTTTAATGTCAAGAAAATTTACGCCAACTGAATTTATGCGAGAAAACCGGGATATGGTTAGTAGTAGGGTGCCGCAGGGATTGGTCCTAGAACCTATTATGTTTAACCTTTCCTGGGAGTCTGAGGAACCTGTCAGGGGGGCTGAATCCAGCCAACTCCTCCAGGAGTAGGAGGGGCAAGTTGTTAGCTCCTCCAGGAGTAGGAGGGGCAAGTTGTTAGCTCCTCCAGGAGTAGGAGGGGCAAGTTGTTAGCCCCTCCTGGAGTAGGAGGTGCAAGTTGTTAGCTCCTCCTGGAGTAGGAGGTGCAAGTTGTTAGCTCCTCCTGGAGTAGGAGGTGCAAGTTGTTAGCTCCTCCTGGAGTAGGAGGTGCAAGTTGTTAGCTCCCCCTGGAGTAGGGGGGCAAGTTGTTAGCTCCTCCTGGAGTAGGAGGTGCAAGTTGTTAGCTCCTCCTGAAGTAGGAAGTGCAAGTGGTTAGCTCCAGCTCCAGGAGTAGGAGGGGCAAGTTGTTGGCTCCTCCAGGAGTAGGAGGGGCAAGCTGTTAGCTCCTCCAGGAGTAGGAGGGGCAAGCTGTTAGCTCCTCCTGGAGTAGGAGGGGGCAAGCTGTTAGCTCCTCCTGGAGTAGGAGGGACAAGTTGTTAGCTCCTCCAGGAGTAGGAGGTGCAAGTTGTTAGCTCCTCCAGGAGTAGGAGGTGCAAGTTGTTAGCTCCTCCTGGAGTAGGAGGTGCAAGTTGTTAGCTCCTCCTGGAGTAGGAGGTGCAAGTTGTTAGCTCCCCCTGGAGTAGGGGGGCAAGTTGTTAGCTCCTCCTGGAGTAGGAGGTGCAAGTTGTTAGCTCCTCCTGAAGTAGGAAGTGCAAGTGGTTAGCTCCAGCTCCAGGAGTAGGAGGGGCAAGTTGTTGGCTCCTCCAGGAGTAGGAGGGGCAAGCTGTTAGCTCCTCCTGGAGTAGGAGGGGGCAAGCTGTTAGCTCCTCCTGGAGTAGGAGGGGGCAAGCTGTTAGCTCCTCCTGGAGTAGGAGGGACAAGTTGTTAGCTCCTCCAGGAGTAGGAGGTGCAAGTTGTTAGCTCCTCCAGGAGTAGGAGGTGCAAGTTGTTAGCTCCTCCAGGAGTAGGAGGTGCAAGTTGTTAGCTCCTCCAGGAGTAGGAGGGGCAAGTTGTTAGCTCCTCCAGGAGTAGGAGGGGCAAGTTGTTAGCTCCTCCAGGAGTAAGAGGGGCAAGTTGTTAGCTCCTCCTCGAGTAGGAGGGGCAAGTTGTTAGCTCCTCCTCGAGTAGGAGGGGCAAGTTGTTAGCTTCTCCTGGAGTAGGAGGGGCAAGTTGTTAGCTCCTCCTGGAGTAGAAGGTGCAAGTTGTTAGCTCCTCCTGGAGTAGGAGGGGCAAGTTGTTAGCTCCTCCTGGAGTAGGAGGGGCAATTTGTTAGCTCCTCCTTGAGTAGGAGGGGCAAGTTGTTAGCGTTTCCTGGAGTAGGAGGGGCAAGTTGTTAGCGTTTCCTGGAGTAGGAGGGGCAAGTTGTTAGCGTCTCCTGGAGTAGGAGGTGCAAGTTGTTAGCTTCTCCTGAAGTAGAAGGTGCAAGTTGTTAGGTCCTCCTGGAGTAGGAGGGGCAAGCTGTTAGCTCCTCCTGGAGTAGGAGGGGCAAGCCGTTAGCTCCTCCTGGAGTAGGAGGGGCAAGCTGTTAGCTCCTCCTGGAGTAGGAGGGGCAAGCCGTTAGCTCCTCCTGGAGTAGGAGGGGCACGCCGTTAGCTCCTCCTGGAGTAGGAGGGGCAAGCCGTTAGCTCCTCCTGGAGTAGGAGGGGCAAGCCGTTAGCTCCTCCTGGAGTAGGAGGGGCAAGCCGTTAGCTCCTCCTGGAGTAGGAGGGGCAAGCTGTTAGCTCCTCCTGGAGTAGGAGGGGGCAAGCTGTTAGCTCCTCCAGGAGTAGGAGGGGCAAGTTGTTAGCCCCTCCTGGAGTAGGAGGTGCAAGTTGTTAGCTCCTCCAGGAGTAGGAGGGGCAAGTTGTTAGCTTCTCCTGGAGTAGGAGGTGCAAGTTGTTAGCTTCTCCTGAAGTAGAAGGTGCAAGTTGTTAGGTCCTCCTGGAGTAGGAGGGGCAAGCTGTTAGCTCCTCCTGGAGTAGGAGGGGCAAGCCGTTAGCTCCTCCTGGAGTAGGAGGGGCAAGCTGTTAGCTCCTCCTGGAGTAGGAGGGGCACGCCGTTAGCTCCTCCTGGAGTAGGAGGGGCACGCCGTTAGCTCCTCCTGGAGTAGGAGGGGCACGCCGTTAGCTCCTCCTGGAGTAGGAGGGGCACGCCGTTAGCTCCTCCTGGAGTAGGAGGGGCACGCCGTTAGCTCCTCCTGGAGTAGGAGGGGCAAGCCGTTAGCTCCTCCTGGAGTAGGAGGGGCAAGCCGTTAGCTCCTCCTGGAGTAGGAGGGGCAAGCCGTTAGCTCCTCCTGGAGTAGGAGGGGCAAGCTGTTAGCTCCTCCTGGAGTAGGAGGGGGCAAGCTGTTAGCTCCTCCAGGAGTAGGAGGGGCAAGTTGTTAGCCCCTCCTGGAGTAGGAGGTGCAAGTTGTTAGCCCCTCCAGGAGTAGGAGGGGCAAGTTGTTAGCTTCTCCTGGAGTAGGAGGTGCAAGTTGTTAGCTCCTCCTGGAGTAGGAGGTGCAAGTTGTTAGCTCCTCCTGGAGTAGGAGGTGCAAGTTGTTAGCTCCTCCTGGAGTAGGAGGTGCGAGTTGTTAGCTCCTCTTGTAGTAGGAGGGGCAAGTTGTTAGCTCCTCCTGGAGTAGGAGGGGCAAGTTGTTAGCTCCTCTTGGAGTAGGAGGGGCAAGTTGTTAGCTCCTCTTGGAGTAGGAGGGGCAAGTTGTTAGCTCCTCTTGGAGTAGGAGGGGCAAGTTGTTAGCTCCTCCTGGAGTAGGAGGGGCAAGCTGTTAGCTCCTCCTGGAGTAGGAGGGGCAAGCTGTTAGCTCCTCCTGGAGTAGGAGGGGGCAAGCTGTTAGCTCCTCCTGGAGTAGGAGGGGCAAGTTGTTAGCCCCTCCTGGAGTAGGAGGTGCAAGTTGTTAGCTCCTCCAGGAGTAGGAGGGGCAAGTTTTTAGCTCCTCCTTGAGTAGGAGGTGCAAGTTGTTAGCTTCTCCTGAAGTACGAGGTGCAAGTTGTTAGCTCCTCCTGGAGTAGGAGGTGCAAGTTGTTAGCTCCTCTTGGAGTAGGAGGGGCAAACTGTTAACTCCTCTTGGAGTAGGAGGGGCAAGCGGTTAGCTCCTCCTGGAGTAGGAGGGGCAAGTTGTTAGCTCCTCCTGGAGTAGGAGGTGCAAGCTGCCGGGAGACTGCGGCTTCTGGTTCCCTCACAGGAACAGGCTTTCCCCCCTTGGCAGGATCTAGATCCTCTTATTAATATTATTATATTATTAATTAATATATTGGGACAAGTCCATGCGCATTTAAGCCAACTCAATTGTACTGTAAGGTGGGCTATGGTTAGTAGTAGGGTGCAGTAGGGAGTAGGAGGGGCATATTGTTGGGCACTGCGGCTTCTGGTCCCCTCACAGGGACAGGCTTCCCCTTGGTGGGATATAGATGCTCTTTAAAAATTAGGGACCACACAAGCAAATTGAGGCTAACTCAATTATATAGTTACATAGTTAATATGTATTAATAATTATATGTAAATAGAATGGTCTCGGGTTAGTATTAGGGTGCAGCAGGGTTTGGTCCTAGGCCCTATTGTGTTTAATCTTTCACATAGGCCATAACACTCACTGAAACAATGCAAAAATAGGAGGGGCAAGCTGTGGGGGACTGCGGCTTCTGGTCCCCTCATAGGGACAGGTCGTGCTTAATGTCTCTGCTGCAATGACTTTCCTGTCCCCCTAGTTGGCGTTTGAGGCCTGTGAGCTGAAGAAACGCGCGCAGGAAAAGGAGGATCGCCTGAAGGAGCAGAAAGTCAGGTGAGAGGATCGGGTCAAATAGGGACACAGTTTATAGTCGCAATGTTGCTCAGTTTTCAGTGCATGGTGCGGCATCAGAGGGGCGTCGCTGGCGCGGCTTTTTGCCCCCTGTCCTATAGGGGCAAACGTCTCTATGAGGGTATTTGTTCTGCCATACCTGCAAACTAAATGACACAGGGTCATAATGGCAAAGTTGCTCAGTCTCCTGTGGTATTTTAAATGTGAGCTAAGCACAGGGTTCCCCTTTACAGCCCAGAATAAAAGATTCAGAGGAAAGTGGGTATATTGGCAAACTCGTGACTAGCTGTCGATACGAGTCTTAAAGTGGACCAAAACCCACGGAGATCGGCCCCGGGATCTATAAGATATATAAGATCAACCCTGGAATCTATAAGATATATAAGATCAACCCTGGAATCTATAAGATATATAAGATCGGCCCCGGAATCTATAAGATATATAAGATCGGCCCCGGAATCTATAAGATATATAAGATCGGCCCCGGAATCTATAAGATATATAAGATCGGCCCCGGAATCTATAAGATATATAAGATCGGCCCCGGAATCTATAAGATATATAAGATCGGCCCGGAATCTATAAGATAGATAAGATCTGCCCCGGAATCTATAAGATATATAAGATCGGCCCCGGAATCTATAAGATATATAAGATCGGCCCCGGAATCTATAAGATATATAAGATCGGCCCCGGAATCTATAAGATATATAAGATCGGCCCCGGAATCTATAAGATAGATAAGATCTGCCCCGGAATCTATAAGATATATAAGATCGGCCCCGGAATCTATAAGATATATAGGATCTGCCCCGGATTCTATAAGATATATAAGATCGGCCCCGGAATCTATAAGATATATAAGATCTGCCCCGGAATCTATAAGATATATAAGATCGGCCCCGGAATCTATAAGATATATAAGATCGGCCCCGGAATCTATAAGATATATAAGATCGGCCCGGAATCTATAAGATAGATAAGATCGGCCCCGGAATCTATAAGATAGATAAGATCTGCCCCGGAATCTATAAGATATATAAGATCGGCCCCGGAATCTATAAGATATATAGGATCTGCCCCGGATTCTATAAGATATATAAGATCGGCCCCGGAATCTATAAGATATATAAGATCTGCCCCGGAATCTATAATATATATAAGATCGGCCCCGGAATCTATAAGATATATAAGATCTGCCCCGGAATCTATAATATATATAAGATCTGCCCCGGAATCTATAAGATATATAAGATCAGCCCCGGAATCTATAAGATATATAAGATCGGCCCCGGAATCTATAATATATATAAGATCGGCCCCGGAATCTATAAGATATATAAGATCGGCCCCGGAATCTATAAGATATATAAGATGGGCCCCGAAATCTATAAGATAGATAAGATCGGCCCCGGAATCTATAAGATAGATAAGATCTGCCCCGGAATCTATAAGATATATAAGATCGGCCCCGGAATCTATAAGATATATAAGATCGGCCCCGGAATCTATAAGATATATAAGATCGGCCCCGGAATCTATAAGTTATATAAGATCGGCCCCAGGATCTATAAGATATATAAGATCAGCCCCGGAATCTATAAGATATATAAGATCGGCCCTGGAATCTATTAGATATATAAGATCGGCCCCGGAATCTATAAGATATATAAGATCGGCCCCGGGATCTATAAGATATATAAGATCGGCCCTGGAATCTATAAGATATATAAGATCGGCCCTGGGATCTATAAGATATATAAGATCGGCCCCGGAATCTATAAGATATATAAGATCGGCCCTGGAATCTATAAGATATATAAGATCGACCCTGGAATCTATAAGATATATAAGATCGATCCGGAATCTATAAGATATATAAGATCGGCCCCGGAATCTATAAGATATATAAGATCAGCCCTGGAATCTATAAGATATATAAGATCGGCCGCGGAATCTATAAGATATATAAGATCGGCCCGGAATCTATAAGATATATAAGATCGGTCCCGGAATCTATAAGATATATAAGATCGGCCCGGAATCTATAAGATATATAAGATCGACCCTGGAATCTATAAGATATATAAGATCGGCCCGGAATCTATAAGATATATAAGATCGGCCCCGGAATCTATAAGATATATAAGATCTGCCCTGGAATCTATAAGATATATAAGATCGGCCCCGGAATCTATAAGATATATAAGATCGGCCCGGAATCTATAAGATATATAAGATCGGTCCCGGAATCTATAAGATATATAAGATCGGCCCGGAATCTATAAGATATATAAGATCGGCCCGGAATCTATAAGATATATAAGATCGGCCCGGAATCTATAAGATATATAAGATCGGCCCGGAATCTATAAGATATATAAGATCGGCCCCGGAATCTATAAGATATATAAGATCGGCCCCGGAATCTATAAGATATATAAGATCGGCCCCGGAATCTATAAGATATATAAGATCGGCCCCGGAATCTATAAGATATATAAGATCGGCCCCGG
Source organism: Gastrophryne carolinensis (assembly GCA_027917425.1). Lineage (NCBI taxonomy): Eukaryota > Metazoa > Chordata > Amphibia > Anura > Microhylidae > Gastrophryne > Gastrophryne carolinensis. Next base: position 18,908,564 of record CM051236.1, read on the forward strand.
AATCTATAAGATATATAAGATCGGCCCCGGAATCTATAAGATATATAAGATCGGCCCCGGAATCTATAAGATATATAAGATCGGCCCCGAAATCTATAAGATATATAAGATCGGCCCCGGAATCTATAAGATATATAAGATCGGCCCCGAAATCTATAAGATATATAAGATCGGCCCCGGAATCTATAAGATATATAAGATCGGCCCCGAAATCTATAAGATATATAAGATCGGCCCCGGAATCTATAAGATATATAAGATCGGCCCCGGAATTTATAAGATATATAAGATCGGCCCCGGAATCTATAAGATATATAAGATCGGCCCCAGAATCTATAAGTTATATAAGATCGGCCCGGAATCTATAAGATATATAAGATCGGCCCCGGAATCTATAAGATATATAAGATCAGCCCCGGAATCTATAAGATATATAAGATCGGCCCCGGAATCTATAAGATATATAAGATCAGCCCCGGAATCTATAAGATATATTAGATCGGCCCGGAATCTATAAGATATATAAGATCGGCCCCGGAATCTATAAGATATATAAGATCGGCCCTGGAATCTATAAGATATATAAGATCGGCACCGGGATCTATAAGATATATAAGATCGGCCCCAGGATCTATAAGATATATAAGATCGGCCCCGGGATCTATAAGATATATAAGATCGGCCCCGGAATCTATAAGATATATAAGATCGGCCCCGGAATCTATAAGATATATAAGATCGGCCCTGGAATCTATAAGATATATAAGATCGGCCCCGGGATCTATAAGATATATAAGATCGGCCCTGGAATCTATAAGATATATAAGATCGGCCCCGGAATCTATAAGATATATAAGATCGGCCCCGGAATCTATAAGTTATATAAGATCGGCCCCGGAATCTATAAGATATATAAGATCGGCCCCGGAATCTATAAGTTATATAAGATCGGCCCCGGAATCTATAAGATATATAAGATGGGCCCTGGAATCTATAAGATATATAAGATCGGCCCGGAATCTATAAGTTATATAAGATCGGCCCCGGAATCTATAAGATATATAAGATCGGCCCGGAATCTGTAAGATATATAAGATCGGCCCCGGAATCTATAAGATATATAAGATCGGCCCGGAATCAATAACATATATAAGATCCCCGCCCTGGGTTTTGTTCCGCTTTAAAGCAGATATCAGCCCTGTTCAGAATATTCCGGCCATGTGATGCTGGGTGAGTCGGCGCTTATCCGCGATGGAATATTCCGTATGGAAGCAGGTCATGTGACCCGCCAGCCGTATCCAAAGTCCGGTTATCATTTGTTTAGTGATGAGCTGTGGGCAAATATACAATCTGTATCTCTGGTCTTAAAGGGACCCTGCTGGTTATTTCTGTGTGTCCCATGCTCTGCTCTTTGCCCCAATGAATAATTCTTTTTTTGACACTTTCATTGCTGACATAAGTCACTCTGTAGCCCGTCCCATAGGGTTAAAGTGAACCTTCACCCTGAATAAGAGCCTATCTTGTATGTTTCCCCCACCCTGTACATACAGATTGCCCACATTAATCCGGACCTTCACCCTGAATAAGAGCCTATCTTATAAGATTTCCCCACCCTGTACATACAGATTGCCCACATTAATCCGGACCCTCAACCTGAATAAGAGCCTATCTTATATGTTTCCCCCACCCTGTACATACAGATTGCCCACATTAATCCGGACCTTCACCCTGAATAAGAGCCTATCTTATATGTTTCCCCCACCCTGTACATACAGATTGCCCACATTAATCCGGACCCTCAACCTGAATAAGAGCCTATCTTATATGTTTCCCCCACCCTGTACATACAGATTGCCCACATTAATCCGGACCTTCACCCTGAATAAGAGTTTATCTTGTATGTTTCCCCCCTTGTACATACAGATTGCTCACATTAATCCGGACCTTCACCCTGAATAAGAGCCTATCTTGTATGTTTCCCCCCCTGTACATACAGATTTCCCACATTAATCCGGACCCTCACCCTGAATAAGAGCCTATCTTGTATGTTTCCCCCCTTGTACATATAGATTGCTCACATTAATCCGGACCTTCACCCTGAATAAGAGCCTATCTTGTATGTTTCCCACACCCTGTACATACAGATTGCTCACATAAAAAAAAAATCATCCTACCTGCATCTATTGTATTTTTAAAACTTTTAAACATCCAAAATGGCGGCACATAGAGTCTCAGGCTGCCTGCAGAGAGGAAGTGTCTTCTGAGTATGCTTCTCTGCATTCTGGGATAGCTGCCCTTTTCCTGACCCCAGCTCTGCTCTGTCTATGCAAAGCACAGCTATAACCCCGCCCCTGCACTTCCCCCCCCCTCTCCTCTCCTTAGTATGTGATACTTCTGAGACAAGATGGTGGCGCCCATAACTGAACAGAGTTGCAGGCCAGCAGAATAAATAAAAATAAAAATCATCCTACCTGCATCTACTGCATGTTATGAGCCTTTAAACATCCAAGATGGCAGCTCATGGAACATCAGGCAGCCTGCAAACAGGAATTGCCTTCTGACTGTGCTGCTCTGCATTCTGGGATTGCTGACCTTTTCCTGACCCCAGCTCTGCTCTGTCTGAGCAAAGCACAGCTATAACCCACCCCCCTGTACTTTATCCCACTCTCCTCAGTATGTGATGCTTCTGAGTCAAGGTGGTGGTGTCCATATCCTAAAGTCCTGAACAGAGTTGCAGCCCGGTGAGGGAAAGAATAATAAGAACGTGACTCAAAACTTAAAATATATTACCTTTAGATGCTGGGGAATCATTTTTTAAGGGTTTGGGCTTTTCAATAAATCATGGTGAAGATCCGGTTTAAGACTCTTTTGAAAAGTAAAGCTAATTTCTAGAGAGGTGGTCAGTAGGTGTCACTATTACACGTTTCTCTTTTTTTTTTTTCTCCGAGCAGCATGGGGGCCCTCTCGGATCTGGTGAGGGGACACGAGCTGCAGCGACAGTGCCTGGAGGAGGTTGTGGTGCGGACGGTCTGCGACAACATGGACCTCAAGGAGGACTACGACCGGCTGCTGTCGCAGCGCCTCTGGGTGGAGGGAAAGCTGCAAGTGGCCGAGCTGGAGCAACGGGAGCTCATCGAGGCTCTGACCAAGAGGAAGGCCATGGAGGCCGAGGAGCAGAACAACCAGAACGAGAGGTAACCCGTCTGGACCTGCAGCCCTGCAGAACAACCAGAACGAGAGGTAACCCGTCTGGACCTGCAGCCCTGCAGAACAACCAGAACGAGAGGTAACCCGTCTGGACCTGCAGCTCTGCAGAACAACCAGAACGAAAGGTAACCCATCTGGATCTGCAGCTCTGCAGAACAACCAGAACGAGAGGTAACCCGTCTGGACCTGCAGCTCTGCAGAACAGCCAGAACGAGAGGTAACCCGTCTGGACCTGCAGCTCTGCAGAACAACCAGAACGAGAGGTTAACCGTCTGGACCTGCAGCTCTGCAGAACAACCAGAACGAGAGGTAACCCATCTGGACCTGCAGCTATGCAGGACAACCAGAAAGAGAGGTGACCCGTCTGGACCTGCAGCTCTGCAGAACAACCAGAACGAGAGGTAACCCATCTGGATCTGCAGCTCTGCAGAACAACCAGAACGAGAGGTAACCCATCTGGACCTGCAACTCTGCAGAACAACCAGAACGAGAGGTAACCCATCTGGACCTGCAGCTCTGCAGAACAACCAGAACGAGAGGTAACCCATCTGGATCTGCAGCTCTGCAGAACAACCAGAACGAGAGGTAACCCATCTGGACCTGCAACTCTGCAGAACAACCAGAACGAGAGGTAACCCATCTGGACCTGCAGCTCTGCAGAACAACCAGAACGAAAGGTAACCCATCTGGATCTGCAGCTCTGCAGAACAACCAGAACGAGAGGTAACCCGTCTGGACCTGCAGCTCTGCAGAACAGCCAGAACGAGAGGTAACCCGTCTGGACCTGCAGCTCTGCAGAACAACCAGAACGAGAGGTTAACCGTCTGGACCTGCAGCTCTGCAGAACAACCAGAACGAGAGGTAACCCATCTGGACCTGCAGCTATGCAGGACAACCAGAAAGAGAGGTAACCCTTCTGGACCTGCAGCTCTGCAGGACAACCAGAAAGAGAGGTGACCCGTCTGGACCTGCAGCTCTGCAGAACAACCAGAACGAGAGGTAACCCATCTGGATCTGCAGCTCTGCAGAACAACCAGAACGAGAGGTAACCCATCTGGACCTGCAGCTCTGCAGAACAACCAGAACGAGAGGTAACCCGTCTGGACCTGCAGCTCTGCAGAACAACCAGAACGAGAGGTAACCCATCTGGACCTGCAGCTCTGCAGAACAACCAGAACGAGAGGTAACCCATCTGGGCCTGCAGCTCTGCAGAACAACCAGAACGAGAGGTAACCCATCTGGACCTGCAGCTCTGCAGAACAACCAGAGCGAGAGGTAACCCGTCTGGACCTGCAGCTCTGCAGAACAACCAGAACGAGAGGTAACCCGTCTGGGCCTGCAGCTCTGCCGCCTTTGATGGTGAAGGGCTCCATCTAGTGGCGGGTTTAGGAGGTGAAAAGAGAAGTCGCTTTGTGACCTGATGGGAAGATGCTTCTCTTACACTACTCACCTTGGGCCGTGGTGTAGATTAGAAGTTGTGACTTTTGATCGTTTTCAGGCCAGTTACTCGTTTTTCTGTTCTTGGTTTTCAGAAGGAAAGAAGAGATGTGGATGCGTTTAGTCAGAAAAGCTTTGCGGAAAACTGTCAGCGCTGATGGGTAAGTGAAGACCTGCTACTAATATATCTGTGTATGTAACGAACGTGCTGCCGGATGTGCATCATTATTATGGATCATGGGCAGAGGTTGGATTAATGTGCCGCGTGGTGGAGATGAAGAGGTTAATGTGTAGCACAGCAGTCAGGTGACTCTTAAAGTGTTACTAACCCAGCAGAGGTGAGGAAGTTAGTTCAAGGAAATAATGTGCACTGTACAGTGTTGGAGAATTCCAACATGAAAAGGAACGGGGTTAACGTGCAGCATATGTAAGACAAGGATTAACCCTTAAACTGATGTGCAGTAGTTGGGGGTCTATCTGTTATCTTTGAAGGGCACTTGCTGTGTAACAGAAATGAAGAAGTGAGTGGAGAGAAATGCTGTGTATTACAGAGCCAGGGATTAATGTACAGTAAGGGGTTAATGTGGAAAGGGTTTATAAATGCTCAAGCAATAAAGAGAATGATATGCAGCAAAGCACTAAACGCGTAGGGTAAAGTGCAGCACCTTCAAGTGGACCAAAACCCAAGATTTTGACTATCCTGGGTTTTGGTCCTTTCCCCCGGAGCACCCCAACCTGGGATGCCCGCTGCCCAGTTTGCCGAAGGTAACTTACCTCTTCCCGTTCCTACAGCGCATGCGCAGTCGCTCTCGGTCGCGTCACGCCTTCTAAGCCATCATCTAAGGACAGCGGCTATGAGCGCACTGACGCCCACATCCCCCGCTTCCCTATAACAGGGGATGTGGTCGCGGCTCGCGCATGAGCTGTTGGTCCAGGGAGCAAGGTAAGTGTATTAGGTGATCCCGATTCTGGATGCCCGGGAGGGAGGGAATCGATCGGCTCGGGAATCTTATAGATTCCTGGGCTGACCTCGGTGGGTTTTGGTCCACTTTAAAGAAGACCAAAACCCGCGCCGCGGCTCGCGCATGCGTCGTTGCATCGGGAAGTAAGGTAAGTGTAGCAGGCGCCCTGGGGGGTTTCACAAAGAGGTGCATCCTGATTTTGGATGCTGTGGAGGGAGGGAGTGGACCGATCTTGGCTCAGTTTCAGTCCACTTTAACTCAGAAAGGCTATCACGGACATTGTGGCCTGTGCTCAGTTTCTATTTAAGGGGTCAGTGGCCAATTAGTGCTGCAGGCGTGTCTGGTCAGCGGTAAGGGGTGATTGCATGACCTAGGATCCTCGGCCGATTGGCCACAGTAATCCCAGTGCTAACCAGCCCCTTAAAGTGGACCAAAACCCTGCTGGATCGAGATTCCAGGGCCGCTGGATTCCTTCCCCCAGGGCATCCATAATCGGGATGCCCCAGGTCTCCCGCAAACTCACGTTCTTTCCCGATCCAATGGCGCATGCGCGAGCTGAGGCCGCATCCCTGCTATCCCTTTAGCAGGGCGCGTGCCCGCACCAGTCACGCCCGCACCCTTAATTAATGTACAGTAAGGGGGTTAATGTTGAAAAGAAAGGAAGGGGTTAACATGCAGGGCGTGGGAGGGGAGGGTGGAAAAGTGCTGATTGCCTATGTGATGGGGCTAGCTTCAGAATTCCCTGTCATTGGCCTCAATTCAATAAAGGTAGAAAAAAATTCTCATAGTAGTAAAAAATTCAATTCATGAGAAAAAGCCTGAGAATGTCCCTGTTACTGAATCACTAGATAAAAAGACAATGAAAGTCAATGGCAGCTTTTACTACAGTGTTCTCTACTTTGCTTAGGAGTAAAAAAGTGCCATTGACTTTCATTGTCTTTTTATCTAGTGATTCAGTAACAGGGACATTCTCAGGCTTTTTTCTCATGAATTGAATCTTTTACTACCATGAGAATTTTTTTCTACCTTTATTGAATCGAGGCCATTCTCTGCAAAGCCTGGGTAATCCGAGGGTTAACAAGAGCAGTGCATTGTGGGTAAACTGCTTATATTTCCTCACCCAACATACGGTAGAAGTCTCCCGGAAACTCACGTTCTTTCCCAATCCAATGGCGCATGCGCGAGCTGAGGCCGCATCCCTGCTATCCCTTTAGCAGGGCGCGTGCCCGCACCAGTCACGCCCGCACCCTGTTAGAGGGTAGTGGGGGATGCGGCCACCATTGCACTCAGATCTGCTTGCCTCAGACGAGCTATTAGACGAAGGGGCTCGAGCTGCTCTGAGTGTGCTGATTAGATGAGAGGGATGCGCATGCAAGGGTGAGGGAGATCGGGTGACCTGGGGGGTTCCACGCAGCGGGGCATCCCTGATCGGGGTGCTCCGGGGGCAAGGACCAAACCCAGCATAGTCCATACCCAGCATAGTCCATACCCAGCATAGTCCAGACCCAGCATAGTCCAGACCCAGCATAGTCCATACCCAGCATAGTCCAGACCCAGCATAGTCCATACCCAGCATAGTCCATACCCAGCATAGTCCATACCCAGCATAGTCCAGACCCAGCATAGTCCAGACCCAGCATAGTCCATACCCAGCATAGTCCAGACCCAGCATAGTCCAGACCCAGCATAGTCCAGACCCAGCATAGTCCAGACCCAGCATAGTCCAGACCCAGCATAGTCTATACCCAGCATAGTCCATACCCAGCATAGTCCTTACCCAGCATAGTCCATACCCAGCATAGTCCATACCCAGCATAGTCCATACCCAGCATAGTCCAGACCCAGCATAGTCCAGACCCAGCATAGTCCAGACCCAGCATAGTCCATACCCAGCATAGTCCATACCCAGCATAGTCCATACCCAGCATAGTCCTTACCCAGCATAGTCCAGACCCAGCATAGTCCATACCCAGCATAGTCCATACCCAGCATAGTCCAGACCCAGCATAGTCCAGACCCAGCATAGTCCAGACCCAGCATAGTCCAGACCCAGCATAGTCCTTACCCAGCATAGTCCATACCCAGCATAGTCCATACCCAGCATAGTCCATACCCAGCATAGTCCATACCCAGCATAGTCCTTACCCAGCATAGTCCAGACCCAGCATAGTCCAGACCCAGCATAGTCCATACCCAGCATAGTCCATACCCAGCATAGTCCATACCCAGCATAGTCCAGACCCAGCATAGTCCATACCCAGCATAGTCCAGACCCAGCATAGTCCAGACCCAGCATAGTCCATACCCAGCATAGTCCATACCCAGCATAGTCCAGACCCAGCATAGTCCAGACCCAGCATAGTCCAGACCCAGCATAGTCTATACCCAGCATAGTCCATACCCAGCATAGTCCTTACCCAGCATAGTCCATACCCAGCATAGTCCATACCCAGCATAGTCCATACCCAGCATAGTCCATACCCAGCATAGTCCTTACCCAGCATAGTCCAGACCCAGCATAGTCCATACCCAGCATAGTCCATACCCAGCATAGTCCAGACCCAGCATAGTCCAGACCCAGCATAGTCCAGACCCAGCATAGTCCAGACCCAGCATAGTCCTTACCCAGCATAGTCCATACCCAGCATAGTCCATACCCAGCATAGTCCATACCCAGCATAGTCCATACCCAGCATAGTCCTTACCCAGCATAGTCCAGACCCAGCATAGTCCAGACCCAGCATAGTCCAGACCCAGCATAGTCCATACCCAGCATAGTCCATACCCAGCATAGTCCAGACCCAGCATAGTCCATACCCAGCATAGTCCATACCCAGCATAGTCCAGACCCAGCATAGTCCATACCCAGCATAGTCCATACCCAGCATAGTCCAGACCCAGCATAGTCCAGACCCAGCATAGTCCAGACCCAGCATAGTCTATACCCAGCATAGTCCATACCCAGCATAGTCCTTACCCAGCATAGTCCATACCCAGCATAGTCCAGACCCAGCATAGTCCATACCCAGCATAGTCCAGACCCAGCATAGTCCAGACCCAGCATAGTCCAGACCCAGCATAGTCCAGACCCAGCATAGTCCAGACCCAGCATAGTCCAGACCCAGCATAGTCCAGACCCAGCATAGTCCTTACCCAGCATAGTCCAGACCCAGCATAGTCCATACCCAGCATAGTCCAGACCCAGCATAGTCCAGACCCAGCATAGTCCAGACCCAGCATAGTCCATACCCAGCATAGTCCAGACCCAGCATAGTCCAGACCCAGCATAGTCCAGACCCAGCATAGTCCAGACCCAGCATAGTCCTTACCCAGCATAGTCCATACCCAGCATAGTCCATACCCAGCATAGTCCATACCCAGCATAGTCCATACCCAGCATAGTCCATACCCAGCATAGTCCAGACCCAGCATAGTCCATACCCAGCATAGTCCAGACCCAGCATAGTCCATACCCAGCATAGTCCAGACCCAGCATAGTCCATACCCAGCATAGTCCATACCCAGCATAGTCCAGACCCAGCATAGTCCAGACCCAGCATAGTCCATACCCAGCATAGTCCAGACCCAGCATAGTCCAGACCCAGCATAGTCCATACCCAGCATAGTCCATACCCAGCATAGTCCATACCCAGCATAGTCCTTACCCAGCATAGTCCATACCCAGCATAGTCCATACCCAGCATAGTCCAGACCCAGCATAGTCCAGACCCAGCATAGTCCATACCCAGCATAGTCCATACCCAGCATAGTCCATACCCAGCATAGTCCTTACCCAGCATAGTCCAGACCCAGCATAGTCCATACCCAGCATAGTCCATACCCAGCATAGTCCAGACCCAGCATAGTCCAGACCCAGCATAGTCCAGACCCAGCATAGTCCAGACCCAGCATAGTCCATACCCAGCATAGTCCATACCCAGCATAGTCCTTACCCAGCATTGTCCAGACCCAGCATAGTCCATACCCAGCATAGTCCATACCCAGCATAGTCCATACCCAGCATAGTCCTTACCCAGCATAGTCCAGACCCAGCATAGTCCATACCCAGCATAGTCCAGACCCAGCATAGTCCATACCCAGCATAGTCCATACCCAGCATAGTCCAGACCCAGCATAGTCCAGACCCAGCATAGTCCAGACCCAGCATAGTCCAGACCCAGCATAGTCCAGACCCAGCATAGTCCATACCCAGCATAGTCCATACCCAGCATAGTCCAGACCCAGCATAGTCCATACCCAGCATAGTCCATACCCAGCATAGTCCAGACCCAGCATAGTCCAGACCCAGCATAGTCCAGACCCAGCATAGTCCATACCCAGCATAGTCCAGACCCAGCATAGTCCATACCCAGCATAGTCCATACCCAGCATAGTCCATACCCAGCATAGTCCATACCCAGCATAGTCCTTACCCAGCATAGTCCATACCCAGCATAGTCCATACCCAGCATAGTCCAGACCCAGCATAGTCCATATCCTGGGTTTTGGTCCACTGTGCTGCTCAGAGGGGAAAAAGTGTTAGTGTTGAAAAGGAAGGGGTTAAACGCAGCATATATAAGAGGGGGACTAACCCTTAAAGCTGACCTTCAGCGTCATTTCATGAAAAGGCCAAACCCTTAAAAAATATTCCCTAGCATCTAAAATGTAATATATTTAATGTTTTTAGTCACTTTTTATTCTTTCCCTCACTGGCCTGCAACTCTGTTCAGCACTCTAGGATACGGGCGCCGCCATCTTGGCTCAGTAGCATCACATACTGAGGAGTTGAGAGGGGTCAAAAGTGCAGGAGAGCGGGGTTATAGCTGTGTTTTGCACAAACAGAGCAGAGCTGGGGACAGGAAAAGGACAGCAATCCCAGAATGCAGAGCGGCACAGTGAGAGGACACTTCCTGTTTGCAGGCAGCCTGCATGCCCATGAGCTGCCATCTTGGATGTTTAAAGGCTCAGAAAATGCAACAGATGCAGGTAGGATGATTTTTAATGTGAGCAATCTGTATGTACAGGGTGTGGGAAACCTAAAAGATAGGCTCTTATTCAGGGTGAGGGTCCGGATTAATGTGGGCAATCTGTATGTACAGGGTGTGGGAAACCTAAAAGATAGGCTCTTATTCAGGGTGAGGGTCCGGATTAATGTGAGCAATCTGTATGTACAGGGTGTGGGAAACATAAAAGATAGGCTCTTATTCAGGGTGAGGGTCCACTTTAAAGTGGACCAACACCCAGGATTTTCACTATCCTGGGTGTTGGTCCACTTCCGCGGGGCACCCCGATCCTGTGAAACCCCCCAGAAAGCCCCGAAAACTCACCTGACCCCGCTCCCACGTGACCGCTCCAGTGAATCACTGCCGACGGACAAGCGAGCGCGCCCGCCGCAGCCTCCCGCGCGGCACTCTCACAGGGAGCGCGCCCGCGCCGGCCATTCACAAACGGCCGCGCTGGAACGGGGAGAAGGTAAGGCTTGTGGGCTTCCTGGGGGGTTTCACCCCGCGGGACATCCCGATTTCGGATGCCCCGTGGGGAGGGATCTGATCGGCCGATCCCCCCTGGGTGTTGGTCCACTTTAAGTTGATGTGCAGTAGTTGGGGGTATATTTGTTTCCTTTAAAGGGCACTTGCTGTGTAACACAACAGAAATGAAGAAGTGAGTGGAGAGAAATGCTGTGTCTTACAGAGCGAGGGGTTAATGTACAGTAAGGGGTTTATAAATGCTCAAGCAATATAGAGAATAATGTGCAGCATAGAACTAAAAGTATGGGGGGTAAAGTGCAGCGCCTTAAAGTAGACTAAAACCAAGGATTTTGGCTATACTGGGTTTTGGTCCTTTCCCCCGGAGCACCCCAACCTGCGTGCGTGAAACCCCCCCAGTTTGCTGAAGGTAACTCGCCTCTTCCTGGTCCTACAGCGCATGTGCGGCCGCTCTTCCAATCAGCGCACTCCGAGCGCGCTGATAGCCACATCCCCCACTACGCCTAACAGGGAGCGTGGCCTCGCCGCCCAATTACAAATACCTAGCGGGCACCCGCCCTGCTGAAGGGATAGTGGAGTCTTGTAGGCTCCAGGGTGGGTTTTGGTCCTCTTTAAAGGTAACAAATATACCCCCAACCACTGCAGATTAAAGTGGACCAAAACCCAGCACATTCGGCGTGGAAATCTATAAGATTCCCGGGCCGATCCATTCCGTCCACCCGGGGCATGAAAAATCGGGATCCTCGCTGTGCGAAACCCCCCAGGTCGCTCATTCACTTACCTTGCTTCCCGCTCCAACTGCCCATGCGCGAGCCGCGGCCTCGGGCACATTTGTGGATGATCGGCGCAGGCGCGCGCTCCCTGTTAGAGCGAAGTGGCAGGTGTGGCCGCCAGCACGCTCGGGACCGCTCGTCTTAGACGACGTGACGTCAGCGGCTCCATGTGCTCTGATTGGACGAGTGGCCACTCATGCGCCATAGGACCTGGAAGAGGGGAGTTGCGCTTGGTGATCTGGGGGGTTTCACACAGTGGGGGCATCCACGATTGGGGTGTCCCGGGGAAAAGGACCAAAACCCAGGATAGCCAAAATCCTGGGTTTTGGTCCACTTTAAAGGGCACTTGCTTTGCAACACAACAGAAATGAAGAAGTGAGTGGAGAGAAATGCTGTGTATTACAGAGCGAGGGGTTAATGTACAGTAAGGGGGTTAATGTTGAAAAGAAAGGAAGGGGTTAACATGCAGGGCGTGGGAGGGGAGGGTGGAAAAGTGCTGATTGCCTATGTGATGGGGCTAGCTTCAGAATTCCCTGCCATTGGCCTCGATTCAATAAAGGTAAAAAAAAATTCTCATAGTAGTAAAAAATTCAATTCATGAGAAAAAGCCTGAGAATGTCACTGTTACTGAATCACTAGATAAAAAGACAATGAAAGTCAATGGCAGCTTTTACTACAGTGTTCTCTACTTTGCTTAGGAGTAAAAAAGTGCCATTGACTTTCATTGTCTTTTTATCTGGTGATTCAGTAACAGTGACATTCTCAGGCTTTTTTCTCATGAATTGAATCTTTTACTACCATGAGAATTTTTTTCTACCTTTATTGAATCGAGGCCATTCTCTGCAAAGCCTGGGTAATCCGAGGGTTAACAAGAGCAGTGCATTGTGGGTAAACTGCTTATATTTCCTCACCCAACATATAAGCAGTTAATATAGCTGTTACATTTCACTATCATATTTAGCAAGCCTTCTAGAAAAGGGACCGCCCCCTTATTAATATATTCATGTTTATTCATAATGAGCTTGGTTTCTTGTTCTTTTACTTGCCCGCAGGGAGTCCAAAGACACCTCCCAGATTTCTCTCGCCGTCTATTGGCCACACCCCCTTCCCGATATATCTGTCCACCTGTAAGATGTGTGTGTGTGTGACCCCTCCTCTTTCTAGTCTAATGCATGCGAATGTTTTTATTCATGACCGCGGCGATTCTCCGCCCCCACCATCAGCAGACCGTTTTATTTTTAAAGGGATAGAGTCGGCCAAAAACATTGAAGAGCTTAAACGAAACTGCCATTGGCATTTTTATATCTATATTTTTAGATATATTTTAGAATATTTTTATATTTAATATATTTTTCATATTTTTTTCTTAATTTGTAATTTTTTTAATGTAATTACATTTTATGTAATTAAAAAAAAAATCTGTAATTAATTTTTATATATTATAAAAAAAAAATATATATATATATATATAATTTATTTATATTTTTCTGTTATTTTATTATATATTATTCTATGTTTTTATTATATATTATTCAGTTGTTCTGTTTTCAATTCAATACATTTTTATGTATTTTTTATGTAATTCATAGTTATTAATTTAATGTTGATTTAATATATTTCATTATATTTTTTCATTTTTATTTTATATATATATATATATAATATATATATATATATATATATATATATATATTTATTTTTTCTTTTTTTTTTTAATAAAATATAAAAATTAATTAAGAGGCTCTATGTTTTTTTTTTAAGGCCCTATGTTTATAACATTTTGACCATGTTACTACTGAAATGACTGGTCCCTTTAAAGCAGACCAAAATCCAGGTTTTTCACTTTCACTGGGTTTAGGTTTGCATTACAGAGGCGTCCTAATTTGGGATGCCATGCGTGTCTGTGTGGAACCCCCGGGATCATCTGTTTATTCACCTCAATCCAGGCTCCCGCGGCGCATGTGGGGGCTCCTGTCCAATCGGAACTTACCGCCGTGCATAATTTTTCTTGCCGATGAGTTCTGAATGGAAATGATTGGCGGGCGCCCCCTGCTGGCCGCTTCCCTCTGCGACATGCAGCTGCCGCCACCACCAGCCATACAGATTCGAGGAGTGCCGGGAACGTTGCCTGTTCATGCGCCATAGGATCAAAAATTGCGGCCAGTGGGGTTTCAAACAGCGGGGCATCCCAAATCGGTGGCCTGAATTTAGTTCCTCTTTAGAATGCAGCAGCTCCCTGATCCTCCAAAACTTTGGTCCAGTTTGGGATGCCCCAGTGCTTGAAACTGTCTGGTTTCGCAATGTACCCTGGGAAACGATCCCGTAGTGCATGCTTGGCATCCCACAGCAAAGGGGAGCGGCCAGCAAGAGGTGCCCAACAATTCAGAACTTTCTTTCCTTTTCTTTTCTATCTTTTCTTCCTTTTGCTTCCTTTTTCTTTCTCTTGCTTCTTTCCTCTTTTTTCTCCTTTTTTCTTTTCTTTCTTTCTCTGCTCTTTTCTCTTCTTTCTTTCTCTTTCTCTCTCTTACATTCTTCCTATTTGCTACTCCGCATGTAACCACAGAGATATACTTCCCATAATGATGTTATATATACCCAAACTTGGAAACGTATGATAAATGATTATCAAGCTAAGTATCCAAGATTAATACTGAATGGGAAAAAAAAAACTCAGTGGGAGCTTAGATCGAGGTAAGCAAACAGGGGGTCTAAAGGGGGATTAACACAGGGGCATCCCAAATCGGTGGCCTGAATTTAGTTCCTCTTTAGAATATAGCAGCATCCCGAATCAGGATGCCCCTGAAAAGTGAATGTCTATTTAAAGCCATTTGGGGTTTTTGGTCCGCTTTAAAGGCAGATGCCAATAACGTTTCCCTTGTACACGACTAATACGTTTGAAGCTAGCAGTGGAGTTTCTTTTCACTCTACAATTTTTTTTTTTTTTAATTTGCCAGTGGCAGTGGAGTTCCCTTTTATTTATTTGTAGAAGGCTTCGGAGCTCCCCTTTACAGCCTCATTGATTGGCAGGTGAAGGTGCTGCTGACTGTTATCCCACAAATTACTTTTCAGTACCTCCTGATGTCAGCGGAGTCCCCCTTAAAACCTCACCCATTCTTTTCCAAATGCAACGGTCTGTTAGTGATGTCACCTGGTGGGGGCAGTGATTACTGATGTCACGGGTGATGTC
Source organism: Gastrophryne carolinensis (assembly GCA_027917425.1). NCBI lineage: Eukaryota > Metazoa > Chordata > Amphibia > Anura > Microhylidae > Gastrophryne > Gastrophryne carolinensis. The sequence goes on from CM051236.1 coordinate 18,923,616, forward strand.
AGGAGTGGGCTTGAACACGTAAGGTTTGTTTGTGTTTTGTGTGATGTCACTGGAGATTTAGTCACTGGGTGTGATGTCACTGGGTGTTATGTCACTGGAGATTTAGTCACTGGGTGTGATGTCACTGGGTGTGATGTCACTGGGTGTGATGTCACTGGAGATTTAGTCACTGGGTGTGATGTCACTGGAGATTTAGTCACTGGGTGTGATGTCACTGGCGATTTAGTCACTGGGTGTTATGTCACTGGAGATTTAGTCACTGGGTGTGATGTCACTGGGTGTGATGTCACTGGAGATTTAGTCACTGGGTGTGATGTCACTGGGTGTGATGTCACTGGGTGTGATGTCACTGGGTGTGATGTCACTGGAGATTTAGTCACTGGGTGTGATGTCACTGGTGATTTAGTCACTGGGTGTGATGTCACTGGAGATTTAGTCACTGGGTGTGATGTCACTGGGTGTTATGTCACTGGGTGTGATGTCACTGGGTGTGATGTCACTGGGTGTAATGTCACTGGGTGTTATGTCACTGGGTGTTATGTCACTGGGTGTGATGTCACTGGAGATTTAGTCACTGGGTGTGATGTCACTGGGTGTAATGTCACTGGGTGTTATGTCACTGGGTGTTATGTCACTGGGTGTTATGTCACTGGGTGTGATGTCACTGGCGATTTAGTCACTGGGTGTGATGTCATTGGCGATTTAGTCACTGGGTGTGATGTCACTGGGTGATGTCGGAGAGCGGTGTGAAACTCTAAATTCATTATTTTCCTAAAGTGGACCCACACTCCCACCCCTTAGGGTTAAAGCAGAGCTCCGCTGGAAATCCTCTTTATTCCTCTGTTTGTGTCTCGCAGGGACCTGCAGCACTGCAGCGACTCGCACGACTCGCGGAGCCTGGAGGCATCAGGAAGCGGCGAGAGCCAACCCAGGAAGAACAGGTAAGTGTGCGGCTAGGGACACTCACTATTCATTGACAGCTCAGCTAGAAGAATAGCGCCCCCTGCCTACAGATCACAGTCATCACACGCAGGTCTTCAGTCTTCCCTCTCCTGTTCAGCATCCTGTTTCTGTTTCTCTTGCTTTTTGTGTTTTTCTTCCGCCCGCCCTCTTCTTTGTTTATCTTCTGTCTTCCCTTTTCTGGGTAACTTCTGTTTGTCTTCCTCATTCTGTTTGTCTTCTTTTTTCCCATTGCATGGCACGGCCTGCTTCACGAAGTCATTACATCTGGGTTATTCCGCCACAAGTGCACTGCAGAAGAGCTGTGGCTCCTCCCGGTACCATATAAAAACGTATCCAGACTTATCCAGTTTTTCTTCTGCAGTGATTCTGCGAAGATAGAAGATGGCTCTCTATCTCTCTATATTGCGCAGGTGAGCGGGGCAAACAAGCCTGTGGCCCTGCATGTCTATTTCCACCCGTTTCCAGACCCTCTGTGCCTCCCAGCCTCGGCTGACGGATCGGGTGATGGTAGAGGAGCACTAGGGGTCAAGTGCTCGAGGAGCGCTGCTCCAAGCCGCAGACCCTGTACCACAAAGAGTAGCCGGCCATAGGCTTTATGGTGAGCCTACTAGGGATGCGGAGTTCCTGTCCTAACTTCTTAGGGGGTGAGTGTTTTTGGGGTCTGTTTACTAGTTCTGGCGTTTTGGGGTCCCCACCCCCCGTCCCTGGCCTGGGCCCTCGCTGCTGCTCGCTTGCTTTCCTCGCTCCCTCCCCGTAGGTTGCTGTGTATTCACATGTTTTTAACTGTGTTTTAACTGTTTTTTACCGCCTCGCCGCTTTGTACTGCGCTCCGCGGCGGGCGGCGCTATATTTGTGAGGCGTTTTTTTCTCTGCTGTGATGACGCCGGCGAGGTCACGTGAGCACCGTTTTCGCACTCTTCGGGGGGGCGGGGTGGATGACGCGTATCGCGTCGTCTTCCCGTGGCCCGCCCCTCAAGGTTCCTCTGCCGGCGCCATTTTGCTTCTGCTGCGCGTTGGGGCCCTTCTCATCCCGGAGCTGCGGCGGTGATCCTTGTCTGTTTGACGCTTCCTCCTGTGGTCTGGCGATTGGTGCCCTTGTCCTACTTGATCAGTGAGTCCCCTTCGGGGGTTTTTGGTCTCTTTTGGCCATGCGCTGCGGGATACTTATGTGTCTTTATTTATGTCTTTCAGGCGGGACAACTGTGGGTTGTGGTTTCTCCCGGTCCTATCCCTTACCATCCCTCATCTTCCCTTACTGGCTTCTGGGGGCATCCCTTGGGGGGGCATCCCGGGTGGCTCTTGCTAGCCTTTACCCTGTGCTGGCCTATTGCGCCTGTGTTAATCACCATATGGAGGCTTCTGGGTATAGCGTGCTTGGGGGTCCTTCGGGGCTATCCCGGCTGTGTGCCATGTGTGGGGTATCCCCTGTGAGTGACAGTGTCAGGGTGTGCGCGCCGTGCACCCAAAGTGTCCTTGCTCTCCAGGCTGGGCTGCCCGCTTCACTTCCCAGCTCTGCGCCTCCTTTGGCATCACCTACCCCCCCGCGCCTGCATTTAGCCCCTAGTGAGGGGGATACTAGCGTGGGGTCACAGTCTGATCTGGCACTGCGTGTGGCCAGTATTGAAAGGCAGCTTGCTAGGCCTGTTCCACGTAAGGCCTCAGGCAAGAAGCAGGACCTAGCTCCCGTGACATCCCTCTTTCCTGAGGAGGATGAGGGACCTGATACTTTTGTTGGCCTTTACCCCCTAGAGGAGGGGGACTCTTTCAGGACTCTGACTCCTCTGGGGACCAGCAGGAGGGTTACGGCAGCGTCTGGGGAAGACTCATGGTTCCCTGAGGACACTGATAGCCTGTTAGCTCACATTTTTGAAGTCTTGCACATTGTCCCTCCTGAGGAAGCAGAGTGAGCTCTTTCGTCCTGACAAACAGCGCCTGGCGTTCCCTGAGCAGAGCCATTTCACTAATATGGTGCTCAAGGAGTGGGAACGTCCTAGTAGATTGCCTGCAGTGCCCAAAGGGTGGGATAGGAGGTATCCCTTTCCTGCCGACCTGGTCAAGCGATGGTCGTGTCCCCCTGAGGTGGACGCTCCCGTTGACACTACTACACTGCGGGACAGCGAGGACCGGCGCATGGATCAGCTGGCCTGTCATGCTTTTGCGTATGTGGGGGCTGGGCTGCGCCCAGTCTGGCTGCTGCCATTACAGCTATTGCCCTTAAAAGACAGCTCAAGCGTCTCCTGGAGGGCGCTACGGCTGGCAACAGGGGGGAGGATTATAGGTCCCTTTTGCTTTGCTCTGATTTTGTTGCCTATAGCTATACTCACCTTTTCTCCCACGCAGACCATCACTTCTAGTCCGGGGCTGCAGCGCTCACCTGAAAGGCCGGATGCAAATCCCTCGCTGCACCGGCACCTATCACAGCGCTGCTCTCTCGTCGTGCCTCACTTCCTGTCTCCCTCCGACGTGGCGCCGCCCCCGCCATCAGTCATGGTGAGCTACCGCCCCCCTCCATTCACTGCAATGAAGGGGGGCGTGGCAGCTCACCATGATTTCTTTCTTTGTTTACTTATTGTCTTCTGTCTTCCCTGTCCTGTTTGTAATCAGTCTTTCCATCCTAGGGGGCGCTTGACTGCAAGATCAAAGATGTAGCTCCTCCCGGCCCCCTATAAAGGCAGCTTCAGATTCCCCAGTTGTTCATCTTGCAGTTGGCTGCATAAGATCGTTGGCACTCTCTCTCAGATTTTGGCAGAAGAGCGGGTCCACCTAGCCCGTCGGCCACTGCAGGTCTCTATTCCTATGGATCTCTTCTGACCCATTCCTGCCTCCCAGCCCTTGGCTGCTACGGGATCCGTGATGGTAGGGTGAACGCCGGGGTCTGTGGCGTTCGGCAGAGCTCATGGTCTGGGCCGCTTACCTTATGCTAAAAGGTAGCTGACCACAGGCTTATGGTGAGCCTGAGGGGGAACCACTGATATGTTTTTATATATATGTCCCTCCCTGCCCACTGCTTTATTATCGTGTGTGTGCATGTTTGGTGCGACTTTCACATTGCGCTCCTCACTGACAGGCAGTGAGGAGAGGTCTCGACCTTCTTACTCACCTCCCTGCGTTCACCCGTCAGTGTGCCCGGGGCGCGCGCCTCTCGCGGCAGTCGCACTCCGCGGGCCTCCTCCGCACCGCCGTGTGCGGCGCTGTCTGAGACGAAAGATGGGGGGGGGGAGTGCACGCTACGGCCGTCGCCTGATTATGGGCTGCCGCCATGACAGGCGGTTTTATTTAAACATGCCTGGGATAAGCACACATCTATCCTAAGATAAAAAGTACATACAGTATACACATAAGATACAGAGAACATACAGTATACACATAAGATACAGAGAACATACAGTATACACATAAGATACAGAGAACATACAGTATACACATAAGATACAGAGAACATACAGTATATACATAAGATACAGAGAACATACAGTATACACATAAGATACAGAGAACATACAGTATATACATAAGATACAGAGAACATACAGTATACACATAAGATACAGAGAACATACAGTATACACATAAGATACAGAGAACATACAGTATACACAGTGGCGTTGCTAGGGCTGGTGTCACCCGGGGCGGTAGGAAATGGTGTCACCCCCCCCCCCCCCCCCCCAAAGAAAACAAACAAAAAAAAAAGCATTTTTGCCGGCATGGTGGGAGCGGGCCGGCCGGTTCCGCGCTGACAGCGGAACCGGCCGGCCCGCTCTGCTGTCAGCGGAACCGGCCGGCCCGCTCCCACCATGCCGGCATTTTTAAAAAAAAGCAAACACTTACCTGCAGGTCCGGAGCGTGGAGGCCGGCGCCGCTCTCAGCTGTCATCTGAGGGCGCGTCATCAGAGGCGCCCTCTGATGACGCGCCCTCAGATGACAGCTGAGAGCGGCGCCGGCCTCCACGCTCCGGACCTGCAGGTAAGTGTCTCTATACCGAGGGGTGACCGGCCGAGAGGTGTCACCCTCTAGGTCTGGTGTCACCCGGGGCGGTCCGCCCCCCCCGCCCCCGGGTCGCTACGCCACTGAGTATACACATAAGATACAGAGAACATACAGTATACACATAAGATACAGAGAACATACAGTGTACACATAAAACAGAGAACATACAGTATATACATAAGATACAGAGAACATACAGTATATACATAAGATACAGAGAACATACAGTGTACACATAAAATACAGAGAACATACAGTATATACATAAGATACAGAGAACATACAGTATACACATAAGATACAGAGAACATACAGTATACACATAAGATACAGAGAACATACAGTATATACATAAGATACAGAGAACATACAGTATACACATAAGATACAGAGAACATACAGTATATACATAAGATACAGAGAACATACAGTGTACACATAAAATACAGAGAACATACAGTATATACATAAGATACAGAGAACATACAGTATACACATAAGATACAGAGAACATACAGTATATACATAAGATACAGAGAACATACAGTATATACATAAGATACAGAGAACATACAGTATACACATAAGATACAGAGAACATACAGTATACACATAAGATACAGAGGACATACAGTATACACATAAGATACAGAGAACATACAGTATACACATAAGATACAGAGAACATACAGTATACACATAAGGGCAGACTAGATGGACCGTATGGTCTCCTTCTGCCGTCACCCTTCTATGTTTCTATGTTCATGAGGGTGGCATTTTCTTCTGCTGACGTCGCGCCGGTGCCGCCCCCCCCGAGGATCTTTCCAGAAGGCGCGATTGTGGCCAGACGCGCTACTGCTGCTGCTACTGCTGCTGTGCTGGAAGCCAGGTGCTCAGGCCTTCCTTGCTGCCGACGCTGCGGTGATCCCTCCTGTCGGTTGCGGTGTCGTGAGTCCCTCTTTTGATTATGGTTGCACATTTGCCATATGTATTTTATGTTAAGGCTGACATGGGGCTTCTCTCTCTCTTTTTTTGTTTAGATCGTGGGCTAAGTTTGAGGGTTGTGGTTCCTCCCGGTCCCCCTTTTTAATAAGAGGGTTCGATTATTCGGCTTAGGCCATTAGCGTCTAGTAGTGAGCTGGGGGCCCCATTTGGGCAGGACAGGCTCTGCCCCTTGTGCAGAAGGAATCCTCTGGGCGGATTCAGCACTATTTGTACCACTTGCGCCAGAGGCATGGTTTTGGACCATGAGCGGGCGGTCGCCCCTGTGTCAGGCTTGTATTCCGCTGGCGGTGACAGTATCTCTGGTTCCTCCTCGGTCGAGGATTCTTGTCTCCCGGATAATACAGAGAATTTGCTCTCCTCCGTGTTTGAGGACGGAACGCTACGACCGATCCTGGACCTGAAGGGTCTCAACGGGTTTGTAAGAGTCAGACATTTCCGCATGGAAACACTGCGGTTGGCGGTGAAATCGCTTCTGACCACGGTGGACATCGGGGATGCTTATCTGCACATCCAGATTTTCCAGGGACATCAAAAGTTCCTGAGGTTTGCGCTGGAGGATAAACATTACCAGTTTGTGGCAATCCCATTCGGGATTTCCTCAGCCCCCCCGTGTGTTCACCAAGGTGCTGGCGGGCATCATGGCTATTCTGAGGAGTCAGGGTATTCGTGTGTTACCCTATCTGGACGATTTGCTGATTTCGTCCCGGTCCCTTCAGCAGGCCGAGAGCGATACTCGGACGATGCTGTCAACCCTGGAAGCCTTCGTTTGGGTAATCAATTACCCAAAGTCTTTTATCACTCCCTCAACAGTGAGATCCTTCCTGGGAATGACGATAGACACCGCTCAGGTGAAGGTTTTTCTGCCACAGCAGAAGGTTTTGGGTCTCCAGACGCAAGTGCAGGCCTTACTGTCTTTTCAGCAGCCATCGGCTCGTCTGGGGATGAGATTGGTGGGCCTAATGGTGTCATGCTTCGAGGCAGTACCCTTCGCCCAGTTTCACATGAAACCTCTACAACTGAACCTGCTGACTGTCTGGAATCGGACGCAGGAATGGGGAACAAGGCTTTTGGCAGACCCAGAAGATCCAGGGTCAGTGGGGTCCGCAGGAGAACTGTTTACCCATAACTCTCTTGGAGCTGAGAGCAATCCGGTTGGCTCTTCTACGCTTGACTCCCCATTTAAGAGGCCGTGCGTTCCAGGTTCGCTCGGACAATCAGACTGCTGTCGCCTACATCAACCACCAGGGCGGGACTCGAAGCAAGAGGTCCCTCAAGGAGGTGACCCAGATTCTGACTTGGGCAGAGGAGAATGTTCCCTACATCTCGGCGGTCTACATCCCCGGGGTGGAAAACCAGGAGGCAGACTCCCTGAGCAGGAGTTCCTTGCGCCTGGGGGAATGGTCCCTCAGCAGCAAGACCTTTCACGCTCTGTGTCTCCGCTGGGGTCAGCCGGACGTGGATCCATTTGCGTCCAGACACAATCACAAGGTTTGTCTGCCTCTCAAGAGATCCTCTGGCCATTGGTCCTTGGACGGAGTTCAAATTTCTGTATGCATTCCCTCCGTTTCTGCTCCTGGGCAGAGTGCTGTGCAAGATAGCCCAGGGAGGGGTACCAGCCATCCTGGTGGCTCCTCGCTGGCCGAGAAGGAGTTGGTTTGGAGACATAGTCCAGATGTCAATAGATCACTACATCATGCCCGACGACCCAGGGCTTCTCACACAGGGGTCGCTGCAGCACCCCAATTTACGGACGCTGACCTAGAAGGGGTTATTGGCCACGGTCGTGCATACTATGATTCAGGCACGGAAGAAATCTTCTTCCACGATATACTACAGACTTTGGCGGGCCTATATCACTTGGTGCGAGGCCAGGAGCCTCCCTTGCCGAAAATTTGCTATTTCTAGGATTCTGGAGTTCTTACAACACGGCTTAGACTTGGGTCTCCAGCTGAGCACCCTCAAGGGTCAGGTCTCGGCTTTAGCCATCTTTTTTCCAGAGATCCATTGCAAACCATAGATTGATCGAGACTTTTTTCCAGGGAGTTACCCATGTCCGGCCACCGCATAAGTCGGTATTACCGGTGTGGGACTTGAATTTAGTATCTGCTCTTCAGGGTCCTCCTTTCGAGCCATTGAGCGATTCTGCATTGTCTATGTTGACTCTCAAAGTGGTCTTTCTGGTAGCGATCACCTCGGTGCGTCGTGTATCAGAACTGGACGCTCTTTGTATGAAACCACCCTACTTTGAGTTGCACAGGGATAAGGTGTTTTTTTGCTTTAAACCTGATTTTTTGCCTAAGGTTGTTTCTCCCTTTCACCTTAATGAGGAAGTTGTCTTGCCTTCCTTGTGTCCAGCACCGGCTAATTCCAAAGAACGGACCCTCCATGCCTTGGATGTGGTCAGAGCCATAACGTATTACCTGGCTGCGACTGAATCCTTCAGGAAATCGGATTTGCTCTTTGTCCTCACAGAAGGGTTCTAGGAAGGGATTGCCACCAGCCAAGTCCACTCTCAGTAAGTGGATCAGACAGGCGGTGGCACAAGCATATTTTGCCAGGGGAAAGGAACCCCCTTTTCGGATCACAGCTCATTCTACCAGAGCTATTGGTGCCTCTTGGGCTTTTCAGCACCAGGCTTCTGTTGAACAAGTTTGTAAGGCCGCAACTTGGTCTTCAGTTCATACTTTTACAAAGTTTTACAAGGTGGATGTCAGGGCCTCAGCTGATGCTGTTTTTGGCCGAAAGGTGCTTCAGGCGGTATTGTATGAACTACATGCTGTTCCGCACTGGGGATCCCGCCCATATGGACACTGCTTTTGGATGTCCCAATTGTGAGATATTGGGACGGCCTGGACTGGATGTAGGGAAAAATACAATTCTGTGAAACTCACCTGTAGAATTGTTTTTGTATCCATCCAGTCCAGGCCGTCCCACCCCGCCCTTGTCTTCATTATGTCCTGTATGCCTGTTATGGTGATCAACCATTTTTTGTTCATAGGACACTGTTTTTTCTAGTTTTCTCGCATTAGAGAGAGTACAAGCTGAAGCTATGTGAAGTAATGTGATTTCTTGGCCTCCCGGCCTGCCCTCTTTTTGTGTACTGCTTTTAAACCACTGGGAAATGATAGAGGGACAGCTGCCTTTATAGGGGGCCGGGAGGAGCTACATCTTTGATCTTGCAGTCAAGCGCCCCCTAGGGGCGAACATCCAATCGTGATGATATCGGGACGGCCTGGACTGGATGTATCTACAGGTGAGTTTCACAGAATTGTATTTTTGTCTTGTGTCTTCCGTCTTTCTGTCTGCCCTCTTCTGTTTAGCTTTTCTCTTTTCTGTTTATCTTTTCTCTTCCCTCTTTTTGTCTTCTTTCTTCCAAGTCATCCTTCAGCTTGACCACGTGGAGAGATTATGCTCCACCCCCTGGGAGGAAACACAAAACAGGAACAGAGTTTAAAAGCCCCGCCCCTTCCTCCCCACTTCAGTTCTTTGTGTTTCCTCCCTGGGAAACCTTGGGACAGAGTGTGCGCTGATGTTTTTAGTACAACGGCCACTTTATTGTTTTTATTTATTGTTTTTATACCCTCCATAGTTTGGAGTTAGCCAGCAGCACCAGGTATAACCCACAGGAGACCCTGTTGGAGACCGGATGCACCTGGGGCTATATCCCTCATAGTCTAATGGGAATAACACTGATTTTTTATTTTTTACATTTTTGGTCTACTGCCCCTGTTCTGTCTGTCTTCTGTCTTCCCTCCTATGTGTGCCTTGAGTCTTCCCTCTTCTGTTTGTCTTCAGACTTTTGTCTTACTTCTTTGGGTCATTCCTTCTCTTCAGTTTATAGCCCCTCTTCTTTTTGACTTTTGTTTTCACTCTTCTTTTTTGTCAACTGTCTTCACTCTTCCGTTTTGTCTTTGTTCTGTTTAGTCTTTCACTTCCTTTTGTTTGCCTTCTTTCTTTTTTTACTTGTCTTCTGTCTTTCCTGTCCTGTTTGCCTTCAGTCTTCTGTCTTCCCTCTTTTCTGGTAATCTCCCCCCTTATGTTTTTTCTTCTGTCTTCCCTATTCTGTTTTCCGTCTGTCTTTCCCGCATTTCCTGTAATCTTTTTCTTCTGTTCATCGTCCCTCTTCTGTTTTGTCTTCTGCCCTCTAGCATTTGCCTTTTTTTTTGTTCTGTTCAGCTTTTATCTTCCCTCTTTTTGTCTTCTTTATTTTTTCTTTCCCTCACATTTTTGGTCTATCTCCCCTGTTCTGTTTGTCTTCTGTCTTCCCTCTTATGTGTGACTTGAATATTTCCTCTTCTGTTTGTCTTCAGTCTTTAGTCTTACTTCTTTGGGCCATTCTTCCTATTCAGTTCATATCTTCTGTTTGCCTCCTGTTTCCACTCTTCTTTTTTGGCATCTGTCTTCACTCTTCTGTGTTGTCTTTTGTCCTTCCTCTGCTGTTTTTTTGTATCTGTCCTGTTTAGTCTTTCTCTTCCTTCTATTTGTCTTCTTTTTTTTTTTTCAATTATTGTCTTCTGTCTTCCCTGTCTTCTTTTTTTTTTATTGTCTTCTGTCTTCCCTGCCATGTTTGCCTTCAGTCTTCTGTCTTTCCTCTTTCTGGTAATCTTCCCTCTTTTGTTTATCTTCAGTCTTTAGTTTTCCCCATTTCCTGTAATAATTTTGTCTTCTATTCATTGTCCCTCTTCTGTTTTCCTTCTGTCTTTCCCCCATTTCCTGTAATCTTTTTCTTCTGTTCATCGCCCCTCTTCTGTTTTGTCTTCTGCCCTCTAGCGTTTGCCTTTTTTCTTTTCTGTTCAGCTTTTATCTTCCCTCTTTTTGTCTTCTTTATTTTTTCTTTCCCTTACATTTTTGGTCTACCGTCCCCTGTTCTGTTTGTCTTCTGTCTTCCATCTTATGTGTGACTTGAGTATTTCCTCTTCTGTTTGTCTTCATTCTTTAGTCTTACTTCTCTGGGCCATTCTTCCTATTCAGTTCATAGTTGCCTCCTGTTTCCACTCTTCTTTTTTGGCATCTGCCTTCTGTCTTCACTCTTCTGTGTTGTCTTTTGTCCTTCCTCTGCTGTTTTTTTGTACCTGTCCTGTTTAGTCTTTCTCTACCTTCTGTTTGTCTTCTTTTTTTTTTTAATTATTGTCTTTTGTCTTCCCTGTCTTCTTTTTTTTATTGTCTTCTGTCTTCCCTGCCATGTTTGCCTTCAGTCTTCTGTCTTTCCTCTTTCTGGTAATCTTCCCTCTTCTGTTTATCTTCAGTCTTTAGTCTTCCCCATTTCCTGTAATCATTTTGTCTTCTGTTCATTGTCCCTCTTCGGTTTTTTCTTCTGCCTTCTAAAGTTTTTTCTGTTCTGTTTAGCTGTTCTCTTCCCTCTGTTTTTTTTACTCCTTTTATCTATTGTCTTCCCTTTGCTTTTAGTCTTTCTTTTCTCTTCTGAGGGACCACACTGAGCACCCGCCGTGCTATAAGTGAATCATTTCAGCATGGTGACATACAAAATACTTTAAACAAGAGAACCTGTCTTACAGGATATAACACATTGATCTGGTCATTTTAATTAGAATCACATTATAGAATATAAAGAATATTCATGTTGTAAATGCCAATCGATGCTCTTTGCTTTATTTTCAGCAGTATAATAAATTGTTCTTTTTCCCGTTTCAGGTCTCAGTCTATGATCGCCATCGGTTCCTCAAAATTAATAGGCGCCATCAAGAGTGTCTTTGAGTGAGTAGAGACTTTTTCTTTTTTTTCCGGCAGTGTCCTTGTGTCTTCTCTTTTCTGTCCAGCAGGGGTCAGGCTTGCTCTGTTTACTGCTACTGTTTATTTTAATCCATTTCCTTTTTTTTTTTGTTTTAAGTGGACCAAAACCCACCGCGATCCGCATGGGAATCTATAAGATTCCCGGGCCGATCGATTCCCTCCCCCCGGGGCATCTAAAATCGGGATACCCCGCTGTGTGAGACCCCCCAGGTCGCCCCGTACGCTTAGCTTGTTTCCAACAACGGCGCATGCGCGAGCCGCATCCCCGCCATCCCTCTAGCAGGGCGCGTGCCCGAGCCAGGCATTTGTGAATGGCCCGCTCCATGTTAGAGGGAAGCGGGGGACGCGGCCGCCAGCGCGTTCAGATCCGCTCACCTTAGACGACGTGACGTCAGCGGCTCCGAACGCGCTGATTGGACGAGGGTCATGCATGCGCCGTTGGACCAGGAAGAGGTGAGTTGCCTTTGGCGATATGGGGGGTTTCACATGGTGGGGGGGGGGGCCCGGGGGGAAAGGACCAAAACCTAGAATAGACAAAATAGACACCTTGAGAAAGAGGCCTGAGACGGGGGGCCACGAAACGCGTTGGGGGACTACTGCTTGGCATTGACATTTGTTTGGGGATATCCCGGGGATCCACACTTAGGTGATCTGTTTTATTGCTACCGTCGTTGTGTTTTGCGCTGTTTCGATTTCTTCATATTACTTATTACTATTTGCAACAACAAATATGTGTTGGGGGTCCCACACACCCCCCAAAAAATCTAAACCAGGGGACTACAAAGAGCGGCACTACTCTACATATTATAAAATCTGAGTTTATTGCAATATATCAAATGACTAAAACACATGAAAAAACAGACATGGACATTCACATCACATAAACACAATGGACACTAGGGGGCACCAGAGACCATTGCAGCAATAGATCAATTATAAATAAATCATCATTTCATCAACACTACTGGTCTATACAATAAATGAACAATCCAAAAAATATATCCCCACCAAAAACACTCTTAAATCAATATTATTAATATATCAAAAGTAAAAAAAATAAAAAATAAATAAACAATCCCAAAAATATATCCCCACCAAAAACACTCTTAAATCAATATTATTAATATATCAAAAGTAAAAAAAAAAAAAAATAAATAAACAATCCCAAAAATATATCCCCACCAAAAACACTCTTAAATCAATATTATTAATATATCAAAAGTAAAAAAAAAATAAATAAATAAACAATCCAAAAAATATATCCCCACCAAAAACACTCTTAAATCAATATTATTAATATATCAAAAGTAAAAAAATAAATAAATAAACAATCCAAAAATATATTCCCACCAAAACACTGTTAAAGCAATATTATTAATATATCAAAAGTAAAAAAATAAAAAAATAAATAAATAATCCAAAAAATATATCCCCACCAAAAACACTCTTAAATCAATATTATTAATATATCAAAAGTAAAAAAAAAAAAAAAAAAATAAACAATCCCAAAAATATATCCCCACCAAAAACACTCTTAAATCAATATTATTAATATATCAAAAGTAAAATAAAATAAATAAATAAATAAATAAACAATCCAAAAAATATATCCCCACCAAAAACACTCTTAAACCAATATTATTAATATATCAAAAGTAAAATAAAATAAATAAATAAATAAACAATCCAAAAAATATATCCCCACCAAAAACACTCTTAAATCAATATTATTAATATATCAAAAGTAAAAAAAAAAAAAATAAATAAACAATCCAAAAAATATATCCCCACCAAAAACACTCTTAAATCAATATTATTAATATATCAAAAGTAAAAAAATAAATAAATAAACAATCCAAAAATATATTCCCACCAAAACACTGTTAAAGCAATATTATTAATATATCAAAAGTAAAAAAATAAAAAAATAAATAAATAATCCAAAAAATATATCCCCACCAAAAACACTCTTAAATCAATATTATTAATATATCAAAAGTTAAAAAAAAATAAAAAATGATGAACAATTCAAAAATCCAAAAAATATATCCCCACCAAAAACACTGTTAAAGCAATATTATTAATATATCAAAAGTAAAAAAAAAAAAAAATAAATAAACAATCCCAAAAATATATCCCCACCAAAAACACTCTTAAATCAATATTATTAATATATCAAAAGTAAAATAAAATAAATAAATAAATAAATAAACAATCCAAAAAATATATCCCCACCAAAAACACTCTTAAACCAATATTATTAATATATCAAAAGTAAAATAAAATAAATAAATAAATAAACAATCCCAAAAATATATCCCCACCAAAAACACTCTTAAATCAATATTATTAATATATCAAAAGTAAAAAAAAAATAAATAAATAAACAATCCAAAAAATATATCCCCACCAAAAACACTCTTAAATCAATATTATTAATATATCAAAAGTAAAAAAATAAATAAATAAACAATCCAAAAATATATTCCCACCAAAACACTGTTAAAGCAATATTATTAATATATCAAAAGTAAAAAAATAAAAAAATAAATAAATAATCCAAAAAATATATCCCCACCAAAAACACTCTTAAATCAATATTATTAATATATCAAAAGTTAAAAAAAAATAAAAAATGATGAACAATTCAAAAATCCAAAAAATATATCCCCACCAAAAACACTGTTAAAGCAATATTATTAATATATCAAAAGTAAAAAAAAAAAAAATAAATAAATAAACAATCCAAAAAATATATCCCCACCAAAAACACTCTTAAATCAATATTATTAATATATCAAAAGTAAAAAAAAAATAAATAAATAAATAAACAATTCAAAAAATATATCCCCACCAAAAACACTCTTAAATCAATATTATTAATATATCAAAAGTAAAAAAAAAAAAATAAATAAATAAACAATCCAAACAATATATCCCCACCAAAAACACTCTTAAATCAATATTATTAATATATCAAAAGTAAAAAAATAAATAAATAAATAAATAAACAATCCAAACAATATATTTCCCACCAAAAACACTCTTAAATCAATATTATTAATATATCAAAAGTAAAAAAATAAATAAATAAATAAACAATCCAAAAAATATATCCCCACCAAAAACACTCTTAAATCAATATTATTAATATATCAAAAGTAAAAAAATAAATAAATAAATAAACAATCCAAAAATATATCCCCACCAAAAACACTCTTAAACCAATATTATTAATATATCAAAAGTAAAAAAATAAATAAATAAACAATCCAAAAAATATATTCCCACCAAAAACACTGTTAAATCAATATTATTAATATATCAAAAGTAAAAAAATAAATAAATAAATAAACAATCCAAAAAATATATTCCCACCAAAAACACTCTTAAATCAATATTATTAATATATCAAAAGTAAAAAAATTAAATAAATAAATAAACAATCCAAAAAATATATCCCCACCAAAAACACTCTTAAACCAATATTATTAATATATCAAAAGTAAAAAAATAAATAAATAAACAATCCAAAAAATATATTCCCACCAAAAACACTGTTAAATCAATATTATTAATATATCAAAAGTAAAAAAAAGAAATAAATAAATAAACAATCCAAAAAATATATTCCCACCAAAAACACTCTTAAATCAATATTATTAATATATCAAAAGTAAAATAAATAAATAAATAAATAAACAATCCAAAAAATATATCCCCACCAAAAACACTCTTAAATCAATATTATTAATATATCAAAAGTAAAAAAAAACAAAAAAAAAAACACACACACACACATCAACCTAGCACACTCCATATAATGAAATAATTCAGAGGAATACTCATATAATAATGAATAATGTGTAACAAAATGCATATGCTGTGCAAAGAAATATATGTACAATGACAGTACTAAGTACAAAACGAATAAAGTGCCTGTGCTAAATATTACTAATACTATAAAGGACATAAGAGGACCGGCCGGGAAGGATAAAGAGAGACATAAAACAAATATAGGCGCATACAGACCGACTGGGCTCCCCCAGGGCAGTGCCCGCCAACGCGTGTCGCAGCACCTCCTAGCTTCTTCCTCAGGGCGACTATACAGAGTAGCGACCCATACACCTCCCCTATATACCCACACAAGTTCCAGATGATCCAGATACCCCAATTAGTAAAACAATTGGAAGGCCCAGCCTCCCAGCCAAGTATGAACCCACCCCCCCCCCCTACCCAGGTGGGGAATAAACAGTATGAACAGTTAACCATAAGTGAACCAGGTGGAATTAAACCAGACCGAAGTATACAGCGCGACTGTGCGACCCACCCCGGCCCGATTACTATTTGCACAATATTTGGCACAATATTGAACTAATGAATTTTTATAAAAAATGTTTTGAATTGGAAGTAATTGGGATTATGGATCTATTTGGAAGAGCCCATAAAATGAACTGTCTGGTGATATATGTTTTTAATTGTATGATTTTATGTGATTTTTACATTTTTAAATGGCTATTATATATATATATATCAATTCTTGAAATATTGTTGAATGTATTAATTACTGTGGAGGTGGTGCTGTGATTTGCTGCTATTTGGGTGATTGCTGGACTCACCATTAAAGTGGACCAACACCCAGGATTTTGACTATCCTGGGTCTTGGTCCACTTCGGTGGGGCACCCCCGATCGGGGTGCCCCGCTGTCTGAAACCCCCCCGAACCCCCCGAACTCACCTCTGTCCGCGGCGACGGACAAGCCGCGGACAAGCGGCTCCGCCGCCGCCGCCTCCCGCGCGTCCCTCTAACAGGGCACGTGCCCAGGCCAGGCATTGGAGAATGTCCGGTGCGGGCACACTCCCTGATACACGTTAGTGGAGGATGGGCCTGTGAGAACTTGCTTCAACCCGCGAGTTTCATAACTACTCCAATGTACCTTCAGTCTCTAGTCCTTCAGTCACATGACCTGTCAGAGACCAGTAGAGGATCACCCCCACCAAGTCACATGAATAGCTGAGACATCATAGAGAGGTGAGTGCCAGTGACCAGTGCTTAGAGGTGTTGGGCTAGTGACCAGTGCTTACAGGTGGTGGACCAGTGCTTAGAGGTATTGGGCTAGTGACCAGTGCTTAGAGGTATTGGGCTAGTGACCAGTGCTTAGAGGTGGTGGACCAATGCTTAGCAGTATTGGGCTAGTGACCAGTGCTTAGCAGTATTGGGCTAGTGACCAGTGCTTAGCGGTATTGGGCTAGTGACCAGTGCTTAGAGGTGGCGGACCAGTGCTTAGAGGTATTGGGCTAGTGACCAGTGCTTAGAGGTGGTGGACCAATGCTTAGCGGTATTGGGCTAGTGACCAGTGCTTAGAGGTGGCGGACCAGTGCTTAGAGATATTAGGCTAGTGACCAGTGCTTAGAGGTGGTGGACCAGTGCTTAGAGGTATTGGGCTAGTGACCAGTGCTTAGAGGTGGTGGACCAATGCTTAGCAGTATTGGGCTAGTGACCAGTGCTTAGCAGTATTGGGCTAGTGACCAGTGCTTAGCGGTATTGGGCTAGTGACCAGTGCTTAGAGGTGGCGGACCAGTGCTTAGAGGTATTGGGCTAGTGACCAGTGCTTAGAGGTGGTGGACCAGTGCTTAGCGGTATTGGGCTAGTGACCAGTGCTTAGAGGTGGCGGACCAGTGCTTAGAGGTATTGGGCTAGTGACCAGTGCTTAGAGGTGGTGGACCAGTGCTTAGAGGTATTGGGCTAGTGACCAGTGCTTAGAGGTGGCGGACCAGTGCTTAGAGGTATTAGGCTAGTGACCAGTGCTTAGAGGTATTGGGCTAGTGATCAGTGCTTAGAGGTGGCGGACCAGTGCTTAGAGGTATTGGGCTAGTGACCAGTGCTTAGAGGTGGTGGACCAGTGCTTAGCAGTATTGGGCTAGTGATCAGTGCTTAGAGGTGGCGGACCAGTGCTTAGAGGTATTGGGCTAGTGACCAGTGCTTAGAGGTGGTGGACCAGTGCTTAGCAGTATTGGGCTAGTGACCAGTGCTTAGAGGTGGTGGACCAGTGCTTAGCAGTATTGGGCTAGTGACCAGTGCTTAGAGGTATTGGGCTAGTGACCAGTGCTTAGAGGTGGCAGACCAGTGCTTAGAGGTATTGGGCTAGTGACCAGTGCTTAGAGGTGGTGGACCAGTGCTTAGAGGTATTGGGCTAGTGACCAGTGCTTAGAGGTGGTGGACCAGTGCTTATCGGTATTGGGCTAGTGACCAGTGCTTAGAGGTGGCGGACCAGTGCTTAGAGATATTAGGCTAGTGACCAGTGCTTAGAGGTATTGGGCTAGTGACCAGTGCTTAGAGGTGGTGGACCAGTGCTTAGAGGTATTGGGCTAGTGACCAGTGCTTAGAGGTGGTGGACCAGTGCTTATCGGTATTGGGCTAGTGACCAGTGCTTAGAGGTGGTGGACCAGTGCTTAGAGGTATTGGGCTAGTGACCAGTGCTTAGAGGTGGTGGACCAGTGCTTAGAGGTATTGGGCTAGTAACCAGTGGTTAGAGGTGGTGGACCAGTGCTTTAGAGGTATTGGGCTAGTGACCAGTGCTTAGAGGTGGTGGACCAGTGCTTAGCGGTATTGGGCTAGTGACCATTGCTTAGAGGTGGTGGGCTAAGCAGACCTACACCCAGTTTCAACCTGCGAGTTTGATAACTACTCCATTTTACTTTCAATCTCTAGTCACCTAACCTGTCAGCGACCAGTAGGGTTCACCCCCAACTAGTCACATGACTTCATGGAGAGGTGAGTACTGCAGGGATTTCTTAGCGGTCCCTCCGTTGTCAGTCGGCTCCATCCCGATGCCGCTGATTGGAGAAACACTCCAGTACGTCTATGCTGAGTAACCTTTTATAGCAATAGGAAGTATCCAGTTGCCTTGACCTATCACCGCACATATAATGGGCCTCTATTCAGTTGACAACACGTTGTTGGATGGAATTCCGGAATGTCCTAATTGTTTTTCCCGCAGTCTGAATTTCAGGAGAGACCGGACAGAGGTCGGCTACGAGAGCCCCTGGCACCACCCGCCCTCCATCTGCGTCCTGTGCCGCCTGCCAACCAGAGCCCTGTGCAGTAAGGTGAGGGGGCGGGACAAAGCCTGTGATTGGCTGCAGCATTAGAGGGGAGGGTAGAGGTGTCATTCACACCTTTGGTGGTGGGCCAGTGACCAGTGCTTAGGGTTTGTGGGCCAGTGACTAGTGCTTAGAGGTGGTGGGCCAGTGACCAGTGCTTAGAGGTGGTGGGCCAGTGACCAGTGCTTAGAGGTGGTGGGCCAGTGACCAGTGCTTAGAGGTGGTGGGCCAGTGACCAGTGCTTAGAGGTGGTGGGCCAGTGACCAGTGCTTAGAGGTGGTGGGCCAGTGACCAGTGTTTAGAGGTGGTGGGCCAGTGACCGGTGCTTAGAGGTGGTGGGCCAGTGACTAGTGCTTAGAGGTGGTGGGCCAGTGACTAGTGCTTAGAGGTGGTGGGCCAGTGACCAGTGCTTAGAGGTGGTGGGCCAGTGACCAGTGTTTAGAGGTGGTGGGCCAGTGACCGGTGCTTAGAGGTGGTGGGCCAGTGACCGGTGCTTAGAGGAGGTGGGCCAGTGACCAGTGCTTAGAGGTGGTGGGCCAGTGACTAGTGCTTAGAGGTGGTGGGCCAGTGACTAGTGCTTAGAGGTGGTGGGCCAGTGACCAGTGCTTAGAGGTGGTGGGCCAGTGACCAGTGCTTAGAGGTGATGGGCCAGTGACTAGTGCTTAGAGGTGGTGGGCCAGTGACTAGTGCTTAGAGGTGGTGGGCCAGTGACCAGTGCTTAGAGGTGGTGGGCCAGTGACCAGTGCTTAGAGGTGGTGGGCCAGTGACCGGTGCTTAGAGGTGATGGGCCAGTGACTAGTGCTTAGAGGTGGTGGGCCAGTGACTAGTGCTTAGAGGTGGTGGGCCAGTGACTAGTGCTTAGAGGTGGTGGGCCAGTGACTAGTGCTTAGAGGTGGTGGGCCAGTGACCAGTGCTTAGAGGTGGTGGGCCAGTGACCAGTGCTTAGAGGTGGTGGGCCAGTGACTAGTGCTTAGAGGTGGTGGGCCAGTGACTAGTGCTTAGAGGTGGTGGGCCAGTGACCAGTGCTTAGAGGTGGTGGGCCAGTGACTAGTGCTTAGAGGTGGTTGGCCAGTGACTAGTGCTTAGAGGTGGTGGGCCAGTGACCAGTGCTTAGAGGTGGTGGGCCAGTGACCAGTGCTTAGAGGTGGTGGGCCAGTGACCAGTGCTTAGAGGTGGTGGACCAGTGACTAGTGCTTAGAGGAGGTGGGCCAGTGACCAGTGCTTAGAGGTGGTGGGCCAGTGACCAGTGCATAGAGGTGGTGGGCCAGTGACCAGTGCTTAGAGGTGGTGGGCCAGTGACCAGTGCTTAGAGGTGGTGGGCCAGTGACCAGTGCATAGAGGTGGTGGGCCAGTGACCAGTGCTTAGAGGTGGTGGGCCAGTGACCAGTGCTTAGAGGTGGTGGGCCAGTGACCAGTTCTTAGAGGTGGTGGGCCAGTGACCAGTGCTTAGAGGTGGTGGGCCAGTGACCAGTGCTTAGAGGTGGTGGGCCAGTGACCGGTGCTTAGAGGTGGTGGGCCAGTGACCAGTGCTTAGAGGTGGTGGGCCAGTGACCAGTGCTTAGAGGTGGTGGGCCAGTGACCGGTGCTTAGAGGTGGTGGGCCAGTGACTAGTGCTTAGAGGTGGTGGGCCAGTGACCGGTGCTTAGAGGTGGTGGGCCAGTGACCAGTGCTTAGAGGTGGTGGGCCAGTGACTAGTGCTTAGAGGTGGTGGGCCAGTGACTAGTGCTTAGAGGTGGTGGGCCAGTGACTAGTGCTTAGAGGTGGTGGGCCAGTGACCAGTGCTTAGAGGTGGTGGGCCAGTGACTAGTGCTTAGAGGTGGTTGGCCAGTGACTAGTGCTTAGAGGTGGTGGGCCAGTGACCAGTGCTTAGAGGTGGTGGGCCAGTGACCAGTGCTTAGAGGTGGTGGACCAGTGACTAGTGCTTAGAGGAGGTGGGCCAGTGACCAGTGCTTAGAGGTGGTGGGCCAGTGACCAGTGCTTAGAGGTGGTGGGCCAGTGACCAGTGCTTAGAGGTGGTGGGCCAGTGACTAGTGCTTAGAGGTGGTGGGCCAGTGACCAGTGCTTAGAGGTGGTGGGCCAGTGACCAGTGCTTAGAGGTGGTGGGCCAGTGACCAGTGCTTAGAGGTGGTGGGCCAGTGACCAGTGCTTAGAGGTGGTGGGCCAGTGACCGGTGCTTAGAGGTGGTGGGCCAGTGACCGGTGCTTAGAGGTGGTGGGCCAGTGACCGGTGCTTAGAGGTGGTGGGCCAGTGACCGGTGCTTAGAGGTGGTGGGCCAGTGACCGGTGCTTAGAGGTGGTGGGCCAGTGATCGGTGCTTAGAGGTGGTGGGCCAGTGACCGGTGCTTAGAGGTGGTGGGCCAGTGACTAGTGCTTAGAGGTGGTGGGCCAGTGACTAGTGCTTAGAGGTGGTGGGCCAGTGACTAGTGCTTAGAGGTGGTGGGCCAGTGACTAGTGCTTAGAGGTGGTGGGCCAGTGACCGGTGCTTAGAGGTGGTGGGCCAGTGACCAGTGCTTAGAGGTGGTGGGCCAGTGACCGGTGCTTAGAGGTGGTGGGCCAGTGACCGGTGCTTAGAGGTGGTGGGCCAGTGACCAGTGCTTAGAGGTGGTGGGCCAGTGACCAGTGCTTAGAGGTGGTTGGCCAGTGACCAGTGCTTAGAGGTGGTGGGCCAGTGACCAGTGCTTAGAGGTGGTGGGCCAGTGACCAGTGCTTAGAGGTGGTGGGCCAGTGACCAGTGCTTAGAGGTGGCGGGCCAGTGACCAGTGCTTAGAGGTGGTGGGCCAGTGACCAGTGCTTAGAGGTGGTGGGCCAGTGACCAGTGCTTAGAGGTGGTGGGCCAGTGACCAGTGCTTAGAGGTGGTGGGCCAGTGACCAGTGCATAGAGGTGGTGGGCCAGTGACCAGTGCTTAGAGGTGGTGGGCCAGTGACCAGTGCTTAGAGGTGGTGGGCCAGTGACCAGTTCTTAGAGGTGGTGGGCCAGTGACCAGTGCTTAGAGGTGGTGGGCCAGTGACCAGTGCTTAGAGGTGGTGGGCCAGTGACCGGTGCTTAGAGGTGGTGGGCCAGTGACCAGTGCTTAGAGGTGGTGGGCCAGTGACCAGTGCTTAGAGGTGGTGGGCCAGTGACCGGTGCTTAGAGGTGGTGGGCCAGTGACTAGTGCTTAGAGGTGGTGGGCCAGTGACTAGTGCTTAGAGGTGGTGGGCCAGTGACCGGTGCTTAGAGGTGGTGGGCCAGTGACCAGTGCTTAGAGGTGGTGGGCCAGTGACTAGTGCTTAGAGGTGGTGGGCCAGTGACCAGTGCTTAGAGGTGGTGGGCCAGTGACCAGTGCTTAGAGGTGGTGGGCCAGTGACCGGTGCTTAGAGGTGGTGGGCCAGTGACCAGTGCTTAGAGGTGGTGGGCCAGTGACTAGTGCTTAGAGGTGGTGGGCCAGTGACCAGTGCTTAGAGGTGGTGGGCCAGTGACCAGTGCTTAGAGGTGGTGGGCCAGTGACCAGTGCTTAGAGGTGGTGGGCCAGTGACCGGTGCTTAGAGGTGGTGGGCCAGTGACCATTACTTAGAGGTGGTGGGCCAGTGACCAGTGCTTAGAGGTGGTGGGCCAGTGACCAGTGCTTAGAGGTGGTGGGCCAGTGCTTAGAGGTGGTGGGCCAGTGACCGGTGCTTTAGAGGTGGTGGGCCAGTGACCAGTGCTTAGAGGTGGTGGGCCAGTGACTAGTGCTTAGAGGTGGTGGGCCAGTGACCAGTGCTTAGAGGTGGTGGGCCAGTGACTAGTGCTTAGAGGTGGTTGGCCAGTGACTAGTGCTTAGAGGTGGTGGGCCAGTGACCAGTGCTTAGAGGTGGTGGGCCAGTGACCAGTGCTTAGAGGTGGTGGGCCAGTGACCAGTGCTTAGAGGTGGTGGGCCAGTGACCAGTGCTTAGAGGTGGTGGGCCAGTGACCAGTGCTTAGAGGTGGTGGGCCAGTGACCGGTGCTTAGAGGTGGTGGGCCAGTGACCGGTGCTTAGAGGTGGTGGGCCAGTGACCATTACTTAGAGGTGGTGGGCCAGTGACTAGTGCTTAGAGGTGGTGGGCCAGTGACCAGTGCTTAGAGGTGGTGGGCCAGTGACCAGTGCTTAGAGGTGGTGGGCCAGTGACCGGTGCTTAGAGGTGGTGGGCCAGTGACCAGTGCTTAGAGGTGGTGGGCCAGTGACCAGTGCTTAGAGGTGGTGGGCCAGTGACTAGTGCTTAGAGGTGGTGGGCCAGTGACCAGTGCTTAGAGGTGGTGGGCCAGTGACCAGTGCTTAGAGGTGGTGGGCCAGTGACCAGTGCTTAGAGGTGGTGGGCCAGTGACCGGTGCTTAGAGGTGGTGGGCCAGTGACCATTACTTAGAGGTGGTGGGCCAGTGACCAGTGCTTAGAGGTGGTGGGCCAGTGACCAGTGCTTAGAGGTGGTGGGCCAGTGACTAGTGCTTAGAGGTGGTGGGCCAGTGACCAGTGCTTAGAGGTGGTGGGCCAGTGACTCATCCTCATTGGCTAGTCACCTGATCCCTTTTGTTCGTTATTCATCCCAGGAAATCCACGACTCCGAGATCCACGCCGTGCGATTCAGCCCCAATTCCAAGATGGTGGCCACCGGAGGGGCGGACCGCGTGGTGAAGATCTGGGATATCGTGGGAGGTAAGTACTGCAAATTCCTTCTCCTTATAATTCCTTCCTTTATTCTATCAATTTATTACTTTAACTCTACATCATTCCTCTTTTTCCCCTTCCTGTTTGTTTTTCTTTTGTTCTTTATTCTCATTGTTTTTTCCCTTTTCTCTGCCTCTATTTATGTTTTTCTTCTTTGTTTTTGAGGTGTCATCCTTTACTTTTGTTTTCTTTCTCCATCTTCTGCCTTCTTTCCTTCTCTTTCTTCTGTTTCTATCCCTTATTCACCAAAATGCTCTTTCTTTCTCCTGTTCTCTTTCTTTGTTTTCCCTCTTTGTCTTACTTTTCTTTGTTTTTTTTCCTACTAATGTACTAAAGTTACTTCCTCTTTTTGTTTTACTTTGTTTCGTCTCTCATCCTCTTTCCCTTATCTCTTCCTTGTTTTTTATGTATACTTTTTTCACTTTCTATTTTTTCATTACTATTCTTTATAATTTCCTCCTTTTCTGCCTTCGTTTTGTAGTTATTTTTCCGCTCTATTCATTTGTTTATTCTTTTTTTATTTCATTTTTATTTCACTCACTCTCGCTTTTCTCTGGCTTTCCCTCAATTCTATTCATACTTTCTTTCTTTTTTTTTTTTTTATTCATTCATTCTTTTTTCCTTCATATCCTCCATGTTTTACATTCTCTGGTCCTTTTGTTTCTTTCTTTTGTTCTTTCTCAATTGTCCTCTATTTTTCTTCTTTCCCAGAGCCTTCTTTTTTCCTTTTCACTATATCCAGTCCAGGTCGACCCAAGTGATGACATGTGGGTAGTTCGCCCCTAGGGGGCGCCGGCTGCAGGATCAAAGATGTAGCTCCTCCCGGCCCCCTATAAAGGCAGGTGTCCCTCTATCATTCCCCAGTTGTTTATCTTGCAGTCTTTGCTGCAGAAGATCGTTTGACACTCTCTCAGTTAATGGCAGCAGAGCGGGGCCACCTAGCGCGTCGGCCGCTGCGGACCCTATTCCCGCTTGGGCTGCGGGGTCGCCTGCGGCCCTGGCTGTGACGGGGGGACGCGGGTGCCTCAGCGGCCATTTTCTAAGCCCGGGCAGCGCTGGAAGGGGGCGGGGCATCTTTACACGCGTCGTTGGGGGGGGGCGGAGCCTGGCGTCGACGTCATCACGTCAGGGCGGCGCCGCACTCCCCTCGAGGATCCTTCCAGAATCGGGCTGCGCGCTGCTGCTGCTGCTGGGGCCTGCTGGACGCTGCGGAGCCTGGTTTGTCCTGCTGCTGCTGCTGGGGGATCACGCTCGTCATCGGAGGCTGCGCTGTCCCTCTTTCGGTGTCGTGAGTCCCTGTTTTTTTCTGGATGTATTTATGATCAATTGCTTTAGGCTTATTCTGATCATGGCTCTTTCTCCCCCTCTCTGTCACGCTCAGGGTGCTCTAATGATCCGCTCAGGTAACTCCAGCCCTCCAGGTAAGCCCTCAACCCCCAATCTCTGCAGCTTCACCTGTAGGAGCCCCCACTTGCCGGGACGCAGAATACGCCTGCCCGGGATCGGCTGCCCCCAGGACTTCAATGACTCAAAGGATGTAGGCTTACTGTTCGGAGGTCTGGAGAACCCGTGGCTCGGAGCGGTATTGAGCGAGTCTAATAGCAGGAGCGTTTTAACGGAAGTCCAGACAAGCTAGGGGTCGGCAACGGGCGTTCTGAGATGGCAGTGGTACAAAAGGAGAAGGCAAATCGTGGTCAAGGTTCAGAGCAGAAGTCGGCAACAGGATATCAGATCTAGGATGGCCGGTACAGGCGATGGTCGGCAACAGGATATCAGATCTAGGATGGTCGGTACAGACGATGGTCGGCAACAGGATATCAGATCTAGGATGGTCGGTACAGGCGATGGTCGGCAACAGGATATCAGATCTAGGATGGTCGGTACAGGCGATGGTCGGTAACAGGATATCAGATCTAGGATGGCCGGTACAGGCGATGGTCGGTAACAGGATATCAGATCTAGGATGGCCGGTACAGGCGATGGTCGGCAACAGGATATCAGATCTAGGATGGTCGGTACAGGCGATGGTCGGCAACAGGATATCAGATCTAGGATGGTCGGTACAGGCGATGGTCGGTAACAGGATATCAGATCTAGGATGGTCGGTACAGGCGATGGTCGGTAACAGGATATCAGATCTAGGATGGTCGGTACAGGCGATGGTCGGCAACAAGATCGATCACGAGACACATGCAAGAAAGGCTAGGTACTAGGCGCTATCACAGGCGCCGAGCAACTGACCGAAGGAAACCTTTATAGGGACAGACAGATGGGGGATAGGAGTGTGATAGGTGCACATGGGATGCAGCGTGTGATTGGGCCAGGGCGTATAGCCCACAGTTCCCTAGGGCTCATTGGCCCTTTAACTGTGAGGGGGGACTTACCCCCTGGCTGAACCCGTAGGCTCTACAGATTCTTCCTCCAGCGGACGCGCTGACAGCAGCGCCACCGGAGGGCATAAGAGGAGGTAGCAGGGAGGCAGGAGGAAGGACGGCCGTGCTCGCACCCGCAGCAGCCGCCGCCGCCGTCGCTCAGCGCGGCCGCCGAGCGGGAGCTGCTGCTGCGGCCGGCCGCCCGGAGACGGCGCTGGAACGGGGCCCAGGTAAGCGCTTTCTGACACTCTCATGTATAGGTCGTGGGCTTGAGTGAGGGTTGTGGTTCCTCCCGGTCCCCCTTTTTATTAAGAGGGATCACCTTATAAGTTTGGGCCATTAGTGTCTTGTAACCTTGCAGATTTTGACAATTTCTAATCACCATAATGGAGGCTTCTAGGAATAGTGAGCTGGGGGCCCTATTTGGCCAGGAAATCTCTGCCCCTTATGCAGTAGAAATCCTCTGGGCGGATTAAGCAGTGTTTGTACCACTTGCATCAGAGGCATTATTTTGGACCATGATCGAACGAGTGTCCCTGCCCCTAGCCCCTCGCTGCCGGCGGCCTCTCCGGACGCTCCGCTGCTGCACTCAGCCCCCAGCGAGGGGGGAGCCAGCAGGGGGTCTCATGCTGACTTGGCACATAGGCTGGCCAATCTCGAGAGACAGATCACGCGGACGGCTCATAAGAAAGCCACGAGTAAGAAACGGCACCTCGAGCCCGTTTACTCGGATAATGACCGAATAAATGACTCGGATAATGAATGAAATAATCTCTTTGATGGTCTGGGCTCTGTGGAGGAAGGCGAGTTGCCAGAGGATTCACGCTCCACTGTGGATTATTCTTCTGGCGATGACAGTTTGTCTGGTTCTTCCTCGGACGAGAATGCGTGGCTCCCGGATGATAAGGAGAAGTTGCTTACCTCAGTGTTTGATACACTACACATTGTCCCTCCCAGAGCAGCTAAAAGGAAACAGGGTGATTTGTTTAGGCCCGAAAGGCAAAGGCGGGTCTTCCCGGAGCAGGCCTATTTTTCTAACATGTTTTTCAAGGAATGGGAAAGGCCTAACAAGTTACCGTCGGTGCCTAAGGGCCTGGATAGACGGTATCCCTTCCCTGATGAGCTGGTTCGGTTATGGTCTCGTCCCCCCGAAGTGGATCCTCCCGTGTCGGGGCTGTCCAACACTACGGTTATGCCGTCACCTGATACTGCTTCCTTATGTGACCCGCCTGACAAGCGCATGGATCAGCTGGTCTGCCATGCGTTCACCTTTGCTGGTGCCCTCTTTCGCCCTGTGTGCACCACGGCGATTGTCTCTCTAGCCATCAGAAAGAAGGTGAGACATCTTGTGGATAGAGCTAAAGCTCGCAAGCGGGCGGAAGAGTGTAAAGAACTCAAGACCTGCTTGGATTTTATTGGCTTTGTTACTACTGCCATGGACGATGTGGTCCTTGCCAGGATTTCGGCCCTGCTTGTGGCTCTCCACCACTCGCTCTGGTTGCAGCAATGGTCGGCTGATGCGGCTGCCAAGAAGTTGCTTACGAGTATCCCATTTGTGGGGAACAGGCTGTTTGGGGAGCGCCTGGACCTTTTTGGTCAAGGATGGTAGACTCCCTCATAGACGGAAGCCTGCTCGGTTCTTTCGGAATCCCTCTGCCTATTGTTCCTTTCGAGGAGGAAGAGGCTCTTCATTTCCAGGTGGACGCAGAGATACCTGGGGTAGAGCTAGGTCCCGCGGCCGACCCAATCCCTCCTGGGGAGCCAAATCCAAGCCCCCTGTCAAGTCCTCTCAGGCATGAGGGGGCGCCCTCACCCATCCGGGTGGGGGGACGGCTTCTGCTGTTTGCTCAGATCTGGAGATGTCACGTCTCGGATCGGTGGATTCAGGAGGTAGTGTCCTCCGGTTACAAGATAAAGCTGGCAGTCAGGCCACCCACAAAATGTCTCCGTTCTCGGATATCCCAGAACCCACTAAAGGCACAGGGCTTGAGAATGGCCATGTAACACCTCCTGCGGTTATGTGTGATTTGCCCTGTACCTTGGCAGGAACGGGGTCAAGGGTTTTACTCCAACCTGTTCACGGTTCCCAAGAAGGACGGAACGTTAAGACCAATCCTGGACCTGAAGGGTCTCAACAGGTTTGTAGGAGTCAGGCATTTCCGCATGGAAACCTTACAGTCGGCTGTGAGATCGCTTCGGCCTGGCGACTTCATGATCACGGTGGACATCAGGGATGCTTATCTGCACATCCCGATTTTCTAGGGACATCAGACGTTCCTGAGGTTTGCTCTGGAGGATCAGCATTACCAGTTTGTGGCTCTTCCATTCGGGATATCCTCAGCCCCCCGTGTCTTCACCAAGGTGCTGGCGGACATCATGACTATCCTGAGGAACCAGGGCATTCGTGTGCTGCCCTATCCGGATGACTTGCTGATTGCGGCCCAGTTCCTTCAGCAGGCCGAGATCGATACTCGAATGGGGTTGTCAACCCTGGAAGCCTTCGGCTGGGTAATCAATTTCCCCAAGTCCTTTGTCACTGCCTCAACGGTGAGATCCTTCCTGGAAATGTTGATAGACACCGCTCAGGTCAAGGTTTTTTCTGCCACAGCAGAAGGTCTTGGGTCTCCAGACGCAAGTGTAGACCTTGCTGTCTTGTCAGCAGCCGCCGGTATGTCTGGGGATGAGATTGGTGGGCCTAATGGTGTCATGCTTCGAGGCAGTGGCCTTCGCCCGATTTCACATGAGACCTCTTGAAACTGAACCTGCTGACCGGCTGGAATCGGACTCAGGAGTCCCTGGAACACGGTTTTTCGCTGTCCCCCCTGGCCAGGCAGTCCCTCTTGTGGTGGTTGGACTCCCGGAACCTGTTGGTGGGCAAGTCCTTTCTGACTCCTCATTGGGAAATAGTTACCACGGATGCCAGTTTGACAGGCTGAGGAGGTGTTTGGCAGACCCAGAAGATCCAGGGTCAGTGGGGTCCCCAGGAGAACCACTTATCCATAAATCTCTTGGAGCTAAGAGCAATCAGGTTGGTTCTTCTACGCTTGACTCCCCATTTAAGAGGCCATGCCATCCAGGTTCGCTCGGACAATCAGACTGCTGTCGCCTACGTCAATCACCAGGGCGGGACTCGGAGCAAGAGAGCCCTCAAGGAGGTGACCCAGATTCTGACTTGGGCAGAGGAGAATGTTCCCTGCATCTCGGCGGTCTACATTCCTGGAGGCAGACTCCCTGAGCAGGAGCGCCTTGCGCCTGGGGGAATGATCTCTCAGCAGCGAGACTTTCCACGCTCTGTGTCTCCGTTGGGGTCAGCTGGACGTCGACCTGTTTGCGTCCAGACACAATCACAAGCTCCCAAGGTTCATCTCCCTCTTAAGAGGTCCTCTGGCCATTGCCGCAGACGCTCTGGCGATTCCTTGGACGGAGTTCAACTTTCTTTATGCATTCCCTCCGTTTCCACTCCTGGGCAGAGTGCTGCGCAAGATATCCCAGGAAGGGGTACCAACTATCCTGGTGGCTCCTCGCTGGCCGAGAAGGAGTTGGTTTGCGGGCATAGTTCAGATGTCAGTGGATCGCTATATCATGCCCGATGATCCAGGGTTTCTCACACAGGGGTCGCTGCGGCACCCCAATTTACAGACGCTGGCTTTGACGGCTTGGCTATTGAAACCTCAATCCTGACGACTTGGCTGTCGGCCAAGGTTGTGCAGACAATGATTCAGGCACAGAAGAAGTCGTCTTCCATGATATACTACAGAGTTTGGCAAGCGTATATTGCTTTGTGCGAATCTAAGAATCTCCCTTGCCGCACTTTTTCCATTTCTAGGATTCTGGAGGTTTTGCAACACGGCTTAGACTTGGGTCTCCAGCTGAGCACCCTCAAGGGTCAGGACTTGGCTTTAGCCATCTTCTTCCAGAGATCCATTGCCAACCGTAGGTTGATCAAGACTTTTTTCCAGGGAGTCACCAAAGTCCGACAACCGCGTAAGTCAGTATTACCGGTGTGGGACTTGAATTTAGTACTTTCTGCCCTTCAGGGTCCTCCCTTCGAGCCATTATGCGATGCTGCATTGTCTATTTTGACTCTCAAAGTGGTCTTTTTGGTAGCGATCACCTCGGTGTGTCGCGTATCAGAGCTGGCCACGCTTTGTATGAAGTCTCCCTATTTTGAGCGGCATAAGGATAAGGTGGTTTTTCGCTTTAAACCTGATTTTTTGCCTAAGGTCGTTTCTCCCTTTCACCTTAATGAGGAAGTTGTCTTGCCTTCCTTGTGTCCGGCACCGACTAATTCTAAGGAACGGACCCTCCATGCCTTGGATGTGGTCAGAGCCATTAAGTATTACCTGGCTGCGACTGAATCCTTCAGGAAATCGGATTTGCTCTTTGTCCTAACAGAGGGTTGTAGGAAAGGATTGCCACCAGCCAAGTCCACTCTCAGTAGTGGATCAGACAGGTGGTGGTGCAAGCATATTCTGCCAGGGGGAAGGAACACCCTTTTCGGATCACATCTCATTCTACCAGAGCTATTGGTGCCTCTTGGGCTTTTCAGCACCAGGCATCGGTGGAACAAATTTGTAAGGCCGCCACTTGGTCTTCTGTTTATACTTTTACAAAGTTCTACAAGATGGATGTCAGGGCCTCAGCTGATGGTCGAAAGGTGCTTCAGATGGTAGTGAAATGAACTACATGCTGTTCTGCACTGGGGATCCCGCCCATATGGACACTGCTTTTGGATATCCCACATGTCATCACTGGGACGACCTGGACTGGATATAGGGAAAAATACAATTCTGTGAAACTCACCTGTAGAATTGATTTTGAATATATCCAGTCCAGGCCGTCCCACCCCGCCCTTATTCATTATATCTGGATTGCCTGTTATGGTGATCAACCATTTTTTATTCATTTTACATTGTTTTTCATCAATCAAGAGAGAGTACAAGCTGAAGCTATGTGAAGTAACGTGGTTTCTTTGGCCTCCCGGCCTGTCCTCTTTTTTTGTCTACTGCTTTTTAACCACTGGAGAACGAAAGAGGGACACCTGCCTTTATAGGGGGCCGGGAGGAGCTACATCTTTGATCTTGCATTCGGCGCCCCCTAGGGGCGAACTACCCACGTGTCATCACTTGGGACGACCTGGACTGGATATATCCAAAAACAATTCTACAGGTGAGTTTCACAGAATTGTATTTTTTCCTTCTTTCTTGTGTCCTCCATTTTTCTATTTTCGCTGGTACTTTTTTTTACTTTGTTGCTTTCTCTTACGTCCTTTCAAGGTGACTGCCTTTTTATTTTCTTTTACTCTCCCTCTCTCTCTCTTTCTTTCGTTCCTTTTTAACTTTTGTCTGCTCCAGTTTTGTACTTTCTCTAGTCTGTTCTTTTTTTCTCTCTTATGATTTTTCTTTCTTTCTTGTTCTCCATACTTCTTCTTTCTCAGAGCCGGCATTCTTTATTGTTATTTTCTTTTCTTTCCTTCTTTCTTGCGTCCTCCAATTTTCTATTTTCGCTGGTATTTTTTGTTACTTTCTCTTATGGCCTTTCAAGGTGACTGCCTTACTTTATTTCTCATTTTTCATTCTTTCTTTATTCTTTCTTCCTCACTCTTTTTTTGGTGTCCTGCATTTTTTTCTAACTTTTCTCTCTCTCTCCCCTCCATTTTTTCTTCTTTCTTTCTTCTTTTTTCCTCACTCTTTTTCATGTCCTACATTTCTCTCTGTCCCTCTTTTTTTTATTCTCCATTTTTTTCTCCTTTCTCTGGCCCTTTTTATTTTCTTTCCTCTTGTTTGTTTTTTTCTTGTCCTCCTTTGAGTGTCTCACGTGAACTTTCTCTTCACCTCTGTGCAGGGCAGCTGCAGAGCCACCAGGACCTGGAAGGAAGTAACGGAGGGATCACGAGCATAGAGTTTGACCCCTGGGTGGGTATCAGTGTAATGCCTTATCCATGCTGCAGGGCTGCTCTCTCCTGATTGGCCGTTGTCTTGTAATATCTGAGATGACCTCTAGAGGGAGACAAACGACCAAGTTCCAGTCGCTTCAGGTGCAACATAGAGAGGAATTAGAAAAAACACAAGAGAGGTTCTTTCTTGTGTGAGCTGATTGCATTGTAATAGTGGGGGACATGGCTGCTTTTTTGTTACAATGTAATATAAACCATGTTTCCTGCTTTTACAATGTAATATAAATGTGTCCTGCTGTTACAATGTAATAAACCACGTGCCCTGCTGTTACAATGTAATAAACCACGTGCCCTGCTATAACAATGAAACATAAACCATGTGTCCTGCTGTCACAATGAAACATAAACCATGTGTCCTGCTGTTACAATGTAACATAAACCATGTGTCCTGCTGTTACAATGTAACATAAACCATGTGTCCTGCTGTTACAATGTAACATAAACCATGTGTCCTGCTGTTACAATGTAACATAAACCATGTGTCCTGCTGTTGCAATGTAACATAAACTATGTGTCCTGCTGTCACAATGTAACATAAACCATGTGTCCTGCTGTTACAATGTAACATAAACCATGTGTCCTGCTGTTACAATGTAACATAAACCATGTGTCCTACTGTTACAATGTAACATAAACCATGTGTCCTGCTGTTACAATGTAACATAAACCATGTGTCCTACTGTTACAATGTAACATAAACCATGTGTCCTACTGTTACAATGTAACAAACCATGTGTCCTACTGTTACAATGTAACATAAACCATGTGTCCTACTGTTACAATGTAACATAAACCATGTGTTTTTCTGTTAAATGTAACATAAACCAGGTGTCCTACTATTATAATGTAACATAAACCATGTGCCCTGCTGTTACAATGTAACATAAACCATGTGCCCTGCTGTTACAATGTAACATAAACCATGTGCCCTGCTGTTACAGTGTAACATAAACCATGTGTCCTGCTGTTGCAAAAAAAAAACCTGGATCTATAGCTACATTTGCAGCTGGGAAAATCACTGAGCAGCGAAAGTTTTTTTTACTTAAAATAATGCCGCTTCTGTATATACAGAGGCAACAGTGCGGAGAGGTATCTGCTTCTCTCCCTCACGCTGTACAATGTAACAAGCAGGAGGGAGCTGGGTGTTACATTTTAACAGCAGAACACGTGGTTTATGTTACATTGTAACAGCACGGCACATGGTTTATGTTACATTGTAAAAGCAGGACATGTGGTTTATGTTACATTGTAACAGCAGGGCACATGGTTTATTTGGATTGTAACAGCAGGGCACATGGTTTGTTATATTGTAACAGCAGGAAATGTGGTTTTATGTTATGTTGTAACAGCAGGACATGTGGTTTGTTTTACTTTGGTTACATTGTAACAGCAGGAAACATGGTTCATGTTACTTTGTAACAACAGGACACATGGTTTATCTTACATTTAAAAAAAAGGGCACAAGGTTTATGTTACGTTGTAACAGCAGGACATGTGGTTTATGTTATATTGTAACAGCAGGACATGTGGTTTATGTTATGTTGTAACAGCAGGACATGTGGTTTATGTTATGTTGTAACAGCAGGACATGTGGTTTATGTTACATTGTTACAGCAGGACACGTGATTTATGCTACATTGTAAATGCAGGACATGTGGTTTATGTTACATTGTAACAGCAGGATACGTGGTTTATATTACATTGTTACAGCAGGACACGTGATTTATGCTACATTGTAAATGCAGGACATGTGGTTTATGTTACATTGTAACAGCAGGATACGTGGTTTATATTACATTGTTACAGCAGGACACGTGATTTATGCTACATTGTAAATGCAGGACATGTGGTTTATGTTACATTGTAACAGCAGGACACATTTATATTACATTGTTACAGCAGGGCACATGGTTTATATTACATTGTTACAGCAGGGCACATGGTTTATGCTACATTGCAACAGCAGGGCACATGGGTTATGTTATATTGTAACAGCAGGACACATGGTTTATGTTAACATTGTAACAGCAGTACACATTTATATTACATTGTAACAGCAGGGCACATGGTTTATGCTACATTGTAATGGCAGGGCACATGGGTTATGTTATATTGTAACAGCAGGACACATGGTTTATGCTACATTGCAACAGCAGGGCACATGGGTTATGTTATATTGTAACAGCAGGACACATGGTTTTATGTTACATTGTAAAAGCAGGACACATGACCTATATTACATTGTAACAGCAGCAATGCACACCTCTGTTACAATCTAATGTAAGCAGTTTAGTACAAAGAACTTCTTTGATGTTCTTTCTAATTCCTTCGTCTTTTGTCCTTCCTCTCTCATCCTGGTTCTTTATTTTTTTTTTCCCTCCTTCTTCTGTATTTTTTTTTTATTCTTTTTTTTTTTATTCTCGTCTCTTTCACCGATTTCCCCCATCTGTACCGTTTTTTTTTTTTTTTATTCTTCCTTTGTTATTTCTTAATGTTCCTTTATCCCGTTACCCCTGATGGCGTTCTCTCTTTCCCGCAGGGGCTGCAGGTCTTGGCGGCGTCCTTCTACGGCTCGGCCCATCTATGGAAGCTGGGCTGCAGATCCAGCGTAAGGCCCTTTTTTGCACCCTGTTATTTTGTTGTTGTTGTTGTTCTGCACCAGGTCTGAGTGATAACTAAGTCTGTCGCTCTGTCCATTTATAGGAATCTCTGACGGGACACAAAGGGAAGGTGACTGCGGCCAAGTTTAAGATGTCCGTGCACCGAGCCGTCACCTGCAGCATGGACCGGACCATCCGGGAGTGGGATCTGCCTAAAGCAGCGTGTGAGTCTGGTTGTGGGCAGGGTCTGGTTTACCCATTGAGATACCCCAGGGGGTACTTATTAGGGACATGTTGGGTGGTCCTGGTGTGAAAACAGGTTGTAGGCACAAATGGTCACTAGGTGGCGCTAGACTCATTGTGAGAAGGAAACCAGTGGGTGGTTGGCATTGGTGGCTGGATGGATGCTGAATAGGGTCATGAGTTAACCCTTTCAGTGCCAGCCTACCTAATAATGTCTCCCTCTGCTGCCGGACCACGTTTCACCATTTTGCGCTGTACATGTTTAACTGTGACTTTTGGAGAAATGATATATTGTCTTTCTTTGGCTTTGAAGTGAAAGAAAACCGGGAATTTTGACTTTCACGGATTTTGTCAGGGTGCCCCGCTGTGGGAAACCCCCCAGATCGCCCTTTCGAACTCGTCTCTTCCCTGTTCAACGAGGACATGCATGGGCTCTTGTCCAATCAGAGCCATTCGCTGTGCATATCAATTGCTCGCCAAATGTGCTCTGTTTACACACAGTCAGGCAATGGGAGCGAGAACGGGCTGCATCCGCTGCAGTGTCCCTAGCCTAAGTGAGTGGCTGGGCGTGGGAGCGCGGGCACGGCCCAAAGGAGCGGGGATGCAGCCGTCCTTGGAAGAGGTAAGTGTGGCAGCACCCCTGGGGGTTTAACACAGCAGGGCATCCCGATCTGGGATGCTCGGGGGGGGGGGGGAAGGCCACTGACCACTAAAAGATTCCAGGGCCTGTCTGGCTGGGTTTTGTTCCTTGCGGGGGTGCGTTTTAGGTGGCCTTTTAGGTGTTCAGGCGTTTAGATGTTATCTCTCTCCTGGTATAAAAGGTCCCTCCCTGCGGCAGCCGGCGAGACGCCAGAAACCAGTGCGCTTAACAGGGAACGGGCATTCTTTGCCCCACTGAAGGCACGGGACGGCTTCTGCACATAGAATCTACATGCTTGGATTTTAAAGGGTTAAAGTGGTGCAATGGCAGCGTGGAAGATAAGTTTGGGGTTTTCAGTTTGTACAGAATGAAGGCTTGGGGGCCGTTGGGGAACAGTGATGGTAGGTTTGGGGGATTACACTGTAGGGCAGTAGGCATTGGGAGTGCCTAGCTAGGAGTGGGTTTGGGCTTGTTGATACTGGGTGACAGTAGTGAGTTGCATATGGTGCTGGTTCGTTGGGGGTTGACCATCTGGTCAGTAGAAGAGAGCTAGTTACACCTGGTCTCAGACAGGCTTTGGTAGATTTGGACTGTGGGACTAATTGGAGGAGGAGCTTGATGCATGAAGATGGTTAGTAGAGATGGCAGTAGGCTCAATTGATTATACTGGAGGCAGGTCTAGAGGTATGTACAGGTGAAAGGGAGTCAGGCATGGGTGACCATTTGGGGAAGAGTGATAACTGGTAGGTTTGGGGGATTAAACTGTAGGTTAGTAGCATGGGCGACCGGTTGGGAGACGGCTCCTAGCTAGCAGTGAGGTAGGGTTAGTTAGTATGGGGTGCTACTTACAGTAGTCAGTTGCATATGGTGCTTAATGAGTGGTTGGTTGGTAGTTGATAGGCCATCTGGTCAGTAGAAGAGGGCTAGGTGCCTATTTAGGAGTGAGGTAGGGTTAGTTGGTATGGGGTGCTACTTACAATAGTCAGTTGCATATAGTGCTTCATGGGTGGTTGGTTGGCAGTTGATAGGCCATCTGGTAAGTAGAAGAGGGCTAGGTACACATGGTCTTAGACAGACTGTTGGACCAATTAGAGGAGGGAGTTTATTCATGAGGATGGTCGGTTAAGAAGACTGTAGGGTCAGTTGGTCATACTGGAGACAGGTAGACATGGATAGTCAGTTTGGAGATATGTACAGAAGGAAGGGTCAGTGGTGTGGCCATCATGGGTGGTTTTTGGGGGGGGGGGGGGTGAAATTTGAAATATGTCCAGTCAAGCATGGGTGGTTGGTTGGGGGTCGACCATCTGGTCAGTAGAATAGAGCTAGGTACACATGGTCTCAGGGGGGCTTTGGTACGGTCAGTTGGTCAACAGGAGGCAGGTAGACATGGCAGGCCAGTCAGTTTGGAGATATGTACAGAAGGATCGGAGGTAGGCATGGGTGACCATTTGAGGAACAGTGGCTGGTGAGCATAGGGGGGTGGCTGGTTGGGGGTTGACCATCTGGTCAGTAGAAGAGAGCTAGGTACACATGGTCTCAGACAGGCTTTTTGACTGTTGGACTAATTGGAGAAGGAGGTTGATGCATGAGGATGGTTAGTAGAGATGGCAGTAGGCTCAGTTGGTCATACTGGAGGCAGGTAGACATAATATGTACAGAAGGATCGGAGGTAGGCATGAGTGGCCATTTGAGGAAGAGTGACTGGTGGGCATAGCTGGTTGGTCGGAGATTATTTGGTCAATAGAAGAGGGCTAGGTATGCATTCTGTAAGACAGGCTTTGGTATATTTTGACTGTTGGACTAATTGAAGGAGAAATTTGTTTCATGAGCATGGCATTTGGAGATGGCAGTGGGCTCAGTTGGTCATACTGCAGGCAGGTAGACATGGCAGACCAGTCAGTCTTGGAGGTATGTACAGATGAAAGAGAGTTAGGCATGGGTGGCCAGCTGGGGAACAGTGATAGCTGGTAGGTTTAAACTGTAGGGTAGTATCATGGGAGACGGTGCCTAGCTAGGATTGAGGTAGGGTTAGCTGGTATGGGGTGCTACTTACAATAGTTGCATATGGTGCTTAATGGGTGGGTGGTTGGTTGGCTGGCTGGTCAGTAGAAGAGGGCTAGGTACACATCGTCTTAGACAGTCTGTTGGACCAATTGGAGGAGGAGCTTGATGCATGAGGATGGCCAGTAGAGATTGCAGTGGGCTCAGTTGGTCATACTGGAGGCGGGTAGACATGGATGGTCGGTCAGTTTGGAGATATGTACAGAAAGAAGGGAGGGAGGCATTGGTGACCATTTGAGGAACAATGATAGACATGAGGTCAGTGGTGTGGCCATCGTGAGTGGTTTGTCGGGGGGGGGGGGTTGAGAGTTGAAATATGTCCAGTCAAGCATGAATGGTTGGTTGGGAGTTGACCATCTAGTCAGCAGAAGAGAGCTAGGTACACATGGTCTCAAACAGGCTTTGGTAGATTTGAACTGTTGGACTAATTGGAGGAGGAGCTTGATGCATGAAAGTGGCCAGTAGAGATGGCAGTAGGCTCAGTTGGTAATGCAGGAGGCAGGTAGACATGGATGTCAGTTTGGAGATATGTACAGAAGGAAGAGAAGTAGGCATGGGTGGCCAGTTGGGGAACAGTGGCTGGTGAGCAAGGGTGGGTGGGTAGGGTTTGACTATCTGGTCAGCAGAAGAGGGTACACATGGTCCGACAGGCTTTGGTAGATTTTGACTGTTGGACTAATTGGAGGAAGGGGTTGGTGCATGAGGATGGCCAGTAGAGATGGCAGTGAGCTAAGTTGGTCATAATGGAGGCAGGTAGACATGGCAGGTTGGTCAGTCTGGAGATATGTACAGAAGAAAGGGAGGGAGGCATGGGTGACCAGTTGGGGGAACAGTGATAGGTCTGAGGTTAGTGGTGTGGTCATCATGAGGGGCCTATGGGTTGGGTGAGAGTTGACCTATGTCCAGTCCATGGAAAGCTCTAGGAATCCCCAGACTAAGGATGGCTCAATTGGGATGCTCACACTATAGCTGAACTCTCTTTTTTGGGAAGATCCTAAACACCATAGTTTTGGAAAGGTCTTGGATCCTGTGAAAGCAAAGCAAAGGGCCCGGATGGTTTTGACCAGCGAAAACATGAGGTTCCTTTGCTGGTGACGCCTACGTAACTTCCTCTGTGGTCACCACTAGCAGGCGGAAGTGAGTCTAGTCCATTGCCTGCTTTCTCCTTGGCACAGACTTCCCTGCTGAACGACCCCAAAAATTGGACTTGGCACCATTGTTGTCCCGCCTGTCTTTTTTAATGTTTCTGTCTGAAGTGCCCCTTTAACAATACAAAGTCCCTTATCATTGTACATAGTCTTCTGTACTGCAGCAATGTGATCGGCTGACGTTTTATCCACCGAAACAGGCATCCGGTGCATTCCCGTCAATTCGTATTGCAGTGATGTGGTTTGCTCAGACTCCTACCTGATCAGCGGCCACCACGACAAGAAGATCCGCTTCTGGGACAGCAGGTAGCCAATCACGGTGCACTAGTGTGAGTTGGTCAGGGATGCCATTGGCTAATGTGCAGAAGGTGCTCCATCTAGTGTTCAGTGTGTGGTATCACGCCTGTTTCACTGCACTCTGACCACTAGAGGGAGATCACTGCCGTCATAATCTCCACTGCCCTCTAGTGTTCAGTGTGGGGTATTGCACCTGCTACCATACTGAACAGCAAACACTAGAGGCTGTGCACTCTGCTATTGTGTGCTTCCTCTAGTGTTCAGTGAGGAGTGACCACTAGAGGGAGATCACTGCCGTCATAATCTCCCCTGCCCTCTATTGTGCAGTGTGGAGTATTACACTTACCAGCATCTAGCACACTGTGCCATCAGGAGCTCCTCCTGCTTAGTGCGGTGTATGAGTGCGCTCCCTCTAGTGGTCAGTGGCGAGTATTACACTATACTGTTTATCAAATACTGTGCCATTGTGTGTTATAGCAGTGTGTTCCCTCTAGTGTTTAGTGGGGAGTATTACACTTACCAGCATCTAGCACACTGTGCCATCACAAGCTCCTGCTTAGCTGGTTGTAAGAATGTGCTCCCTCTAGTGGTCAGTGTGCAGTACTGCAACTGCTGTTTCACTGTACTCTGACCACTAGAGGGAGCTCACTGCCATCATAATCTCCACTGCCCTCTAGTGGTCAGTGTGTGGTATCACTCCTGCTGTTTCACTGCACTTTGACCACTAGAGGGAGATCACTGCCGTCATAATCTCCACTGCACTCTAGTGTTCATTGCAGAGTATTACACCTGCTGCCATACTGTGTAGAAAACACTGTACCATTATGTGTTATAGCAGTGTGCGCCCTCTAGTGTTCAATGGGAAGTATTACACTTACCAGCATCTAGCACACTGTGCCATCACAAGCTCCTGCTTAGCTGGTTGTCAGAATGTGCCCCCTCTAGTGGTCAGTGTGTGGTACCGCAACTGCTGTTTCACTGTACTCTACACTAGAGGGAGCTCACTGCCATCATAATCTCCACTGCTTTCTAGTGTTCAGTGTGGGGTATTACACCTGCTGCTATAATGGGCAACAAACACTAGAGAGTGTGCACTGTGCCATTGTGTGCCCCCTCTAGTGTTCACTGTGGAGTATTACTTACCAGCATCTAGCACACTGTGTCATCATGAGCTCCTCCTGCTTAGTGTGTTGTATGAGGGCGCTCCCTCTAGTGGTCAGTGCGGGTATTACACCTGCTGCCATACTGTGCCATTGTACGTTATAGCAGTGTGCTCCCTCTAGTGTTCAATGGGAAGTATTACACTTACCAGAATCTAGCACACTGTGCCATCACAAGCTCCTGCTTAGCTGGTTGTAAGAATGTGCCCCCTCTAGTGGTCAGTGTGTGGTATCACTCCTGCTGTTTCACTGCACTCTGACCACTAGAGGGAGCTCACTGCCATCATAATCTCCACTGCCCTCTAGTGTTCAGTGTGGGGCATTACACCTGTTGCCATAATGGACAACAAACACTAGAGGGTGTGGGCTGTGCCATTGTGTTCACTGTGGAGTATTACTTACCAGCATCTAGCACACTGTGTCATCATGAGCTCCTCCTGCTTAGTGTGTTGTATGAGGGCGCTCCCTCTAGTGGTCAGTGACCAGCATTACACCTGCTGCCATACTGTGCCATTGTGTGTTATAGCAGTGTGCTCCCTCTAGTGTTCAATGGGGAGTATTACACTTACCAGCATCAAGCACACTGTGCCATCATGAGTTCCTCCTGCTTATTTGGTTGTAATGACTTGCTCCCTCTAGTGGTCAGTGTGTGCTATTGCACCTGTTGCCATACCGGGGAGCGCACTGTGCTATTGTGTGTTATAGCAGTTTGCGCCCTCTATTGTACAGTGCAGAGTATTACACATACCAGCCTCTATCACACTGACCACTAGAGGGAGCCGTTGTGCCAACATAAGCTCCTTCTGCTTGGCTGGTTGTAAGAATGTGCTCCCTCTAGTGTTTGTATTAAACCCTTTTGTTATACAGCACACAGGCCACTAGAGGGGGTTCTGTGCCATTATGGGCTCCTTCTGCTTAGGAACTCTAGTGTTCACATTAGTGTATTACACTCACTCCTTGTACACTGACCACTAGTATTGTATTGTACTGCATCTGCTGTCATGCTGCCACTGGCCACTAGAGGGAGCACACTGGCCCATCATGAGCCTCTTCTGCTTAGTGTGTTGTAGGAGTGTGCTCCCCCTAGTTTTCAGTATGTGGTATTACGCTTACTTTGTATTGCATTGTATTGTACTGCTGTCATGCTGCCGCTGGCCACTAGAGGGAGCACACTGGCCCATGATGAGCTCTTTCTGCTTAGTGTGTTGTTACAGTGTGCTCCCCCCTAGTGTTCAGTGTGTGTTATTACGCCTACTTTGTGTTGTATTGTATTACATCTGCTGTCATGCTGCCACTGGCCACTAGAGGGAGCACACTGGCCCATGATGAGCTCTTTCTGCTTAGTGTGATGTAGCAGTGTGCTCCCCCTAGTGTTCAGTGTGTTGCATTACGCCCACTTTCTATTGTATTAAATTGTACAGCATCAGCTGTCATGCCACCTCTGGCCACTAGAGGGAGCACACTGGCCCATGATCAGCACCTTCTGCTTAGTGTGTTGTAGGAGTGTGCTCCCTCTAGTGTTCAGTGTGTGGTATTACACTTACTTTGTATTGCATTGTATTGTACTGCTGTCATGCTGCCACTGGCCACGAGAGGGAGCACACTGACCCATCATGAGCCTCTTCTGCTTAGTGTGTTGTAGGAGTGTGCTCCCCCTAGTGGTCATTATTACGCTTACTTTGTATTGCATTGTATTGTACTGCTGTCATGCTGCCACTGGCCACTAGGGGGAGCACACTGGCCCATCATGAGCCTCTTCTGCTTAGTGTGTTGTTGCAGTGTGCTCCCTCTAGTGGTCAGATGTAGTGAAATAAAATACAATAAAAAATAGGTGTAATACCACACACTGATCACTAGAATCACACTAAGCAGAAGAGGCTCTTGATGGCCGTGTGCTCCCTCTAGTGGTCAGTGAGTGTAATACTCCACACTGAACTCTAAAGGGAGCGCACTCCTAAAAAACACAACAAAGCACTGAGCATAAGGAAATTCATGATGCACAGTGCGCTCCCTCTAGTGGTCCGTGTGCAGCAGATGTAATACCACAGGTGTAAAATAGGAAGTGGGTGTTATGCCACATGTTGAACACTAGAGGGAGACAACACACTAAGCAGAAGAAGCTCATGATGGCACAGTGCTCCCTCTAGTGGTCAGTGTGGGGTGTCACACCCGCTTGTTGCTGAAATGAGCATGAAAGGAATATAATATGACCCCAGCGCGGGGCAATAACCTTTTTGGATGTTTTTTTTGCCCCCCCGGACAGGTCGGAGAGCTGCTTCCGGGAGGTGACGCTGGAGGAGAAGGTGACCTCCCTCTGCCTGGGCCAGGACCAGGTGCAGCTGCTGAGCTGCTCCCGAGACGACGCGCTGACCCTGATCGACCTGCGCACCGCCAACATCCTCCAGGTCTTCCGGTATAGCCCCGCCTCTAGAAAAAAAAATAAGGAAGGAAGAATCCCCCTTTAAGGAAGAACTAAAGTCAAGTCAGCTGACGCACGTAACTTTCTCATTCAATGTAGGGCTGCCAGTCATATGACTGCTGGTGACCAATAGGTTTTGATTAGTCGGCTTGCACAGCAAACCTGAATGGTTGCTAGTGGTCACATGATTGGCTGCTGTACACATGAATGAGGAAGTGGTAACGTGGTTTTGCTTCCTTTTTTAAAGTGGACCCACCTGGTTTATTGGGTCATTTTACTGGGGCATCCCTTTATGTGTGAATTTTTACCTCCCTGGAGATTCCACAGTGCGGCCCTCCTCCAATCACAATAGATTCCTGGGGGGATGCCAGCTAATCGCAATGGATTTCTGGGGGGATGCCGGCCAATCAGAATAGATTCCTGGGGGAGGCTTGCCAATCAGCATAGATTCCTAGGGGAAACCAGCCAATCACAATAGATTCCTGTGGGGTGCCAGCCTATCACAATATATTCCTGGGGGGTGCCAGCCAATCACAATATATTCCTGGGGGGTGCCAGCTATTCACAATAGATTCCTATGGGATGCCAGCCAATCACAATATATTCCTGGGGGATGCCAGCCAATCACAATATATTCTTGGAGGATGCCAGCCAATCAGAATAGATTCCTGGGAGATGCCAGCCAATCACAATGGATTCCTGTGGGATGCCAGCCAATCACAATGGATTCCTGTGGGATGCCAGCCAATCGCAATAGATTCCTGGGGGATGCCAGCCAATCACAATAGATTCCTGGGGGATGCCAGCCAATCAAAATAGATAACTGGGGGATGCCAGCCAATCACAATAGATTCCTAGGGGATGCCAGCCAATCACAATAGGTTCCTGGGAGATGCCAGCCAATCACATTAGATTCTCCCCTAATAACTTACCTCCTGATGTTCCCATGGCACATGTGGGGGTTTTGGTCCAATCAGCGCTCCATCGTGTGCATTTTAATGTCCGGCACAAAGCGCTTTTACAGAGGACCAGAATCCAGGATTTTGACTATCCCGAGGGTACCCTGATCGGGATGTGTGAAGCCCCCCAGGGCGCTGAAGTCAACTCACCTCTTCCCGGTCCTACAGCGCATGCACGGTCACACATCCAATCAGCACACCCGGCTCCGAGCACTGGCGGCCGCATCCCCCGCTTCCCTCTAACAGGGAGCGTGCTCGCTGACCATTCACAAATGGCAGAGGGTTAGTGGGGATGCAGCCGCGGGTCGGGCATGTGCCGCTGGACCGGAAAAGAAGGTAAGTGTATGGGGGGAACCTGGGGGGTTTCACACAGTGGGGCATCCCGATTTTGGACGATTTTGGGGAGGAAAATCTTATAGATTCCTGGGCCAGTCGTGGTGGGTTTTGGTCCACTTTAAGATCAGAGCTCCAGCTTCCTTCGGCTATATCAACCAGTTTCCCTGTGGACTGAGGCACGCTCCCGCGTCCAGCCTCTCTGCATGGCTGGCTGCGAAAGTGGCCTGGGAGCCCCGGGAAAGTGAGTGATGGGGAGGAGGGGGGTTACACATTGGGGCATCCTGCCTCAGGGGGACTAAAATGGCCCATCCGGGGGTCTTTTATATCTAGATTTAGGTCTGCTTTAAAGGGGACCAAAACCAGCCCTGGAGACTTTTCCGGGAATCCTGAATCGAGATGCCTCTGGGAAAAGCCAGCGGCCAGCCCTGGAATCTAAGATTCCAGGCCAGCTGATGGTGTGTTTAATAAATACCTGTTGCTTGGTCTGCAGTCTTACGCATTTCGCTTCAAATAACGCTTCCTCAGAGACCGCAATGTTGCATGTGAGTGAATGGCTGGGGCGGGAATGTGCACACGCCACCGGGGATGCGCAAGCTTCCCATTCATAACAATGAGAGCCATCTTCCAAATGACATATTCACGGCAGACAGCTCTCATTGGATTAGAGTAGAACCCGCATGCGCACCGTGGAAAGGTGAGTTTCTGACTGGGTTTCACACAGCGGGACATCCCAAATCGAGATGCCTCTGGGAAAAGCCAGCGGACTGCCTTTGTATCTTTTAGATTCCAGGCCGGACGCTGGTGGGTTTTTAT
Source organism: Gastrophryne carolinensis (assembly GCA_027917425.1). Classification (NCBI taxonomy): domain Eukaryota; kingdom Metazoa; phylum Chordata; class Amphibia; order Anura; family Microhylidae; genus Gastrophryne; species Gastrophryne carolinensis. The sequence continues at coordinate 18,968,084 of CM051236.1, forward strand.
TCTGCTATAAATACCTGTTGCTTGGCCTGTGATCTTACGCGTTTCGCTTTAAATAACGCTTCATCAGAGCCTTTACCGTTTCATCTGAGTGAATGGCTGGGGCAGGAGTGTGCGCAAGCTCCCCATTCAAAACAATGAGAGCCGCCTGCCGAAAGAGGTAGTCACGGCAGACAGTTCTCATTGGATTAGAGCTGGCACGTGCGCTGTTGGTGCGTGGAAAGGTGAGTTTTTACAGGTGCCCTGACTGGGTTTCACACAGCGGGGCATCCCGAATTGAGATGCCTCTGGGAAAAAACAGCAGCCGACCCTGGAATATTTCAGATTCCAGCCCGGACTGCTAGTGGGTTTTTATTCTGCTATAAATGCCTGTTGCTTGGCCTGTGGTCTTACGCGTTTCACTTTAAATAACGCTTCCTCAGAGACCGTAACGTTTTATTTGAGTAAATGGCTGGGGCTGGAGTGTGCACACGCCACTGGGGATGCGCAAGCTCCCCATTCAAAACAATGAGAGCCGTCTGCCGAATGAGATAGTCACGCCAGACGTCTCTCATTGGATTAGAGTAGAACCCGTACGTGCACCGTTGAAGCGTGGAAAGGTGAGTTTTTACAGGTGCTCTGGGGGATTTCACACAGCAGGGCATTCCTCTTTTAGATTCCAGGCCGGACTGCTGGTGGGGTTTTATTCTCCTATATACTATACTTAGTCTGTGGTCTTACGCGTCTCGCTTCAAATAAAGCTTCATCAGAGACCATAACATTTCATGTGACACACTTCTGTATATTCACATTTTTTATTGGTGAATGTTCTTGTGCTAAACTGTTTGCCTTCAGATCGTATTCATCCTTTAGATCGTCCACACGCCACACAATCTAACTCGCTTTACTTTGATGCAGAGCCGACGGATTCAAATGCGGCTGCGATTGGACCAAAGCGATATTAAGGTGATGCCATCAATTCCGATTGGATTGTAAAATAAAAATGGACGGATGTGATTGGCCGGTATAGAATGTGTGTGTAGCTGTGTGTGGTGGTGACACGGGTCATATTGGCGGATCACAGCTGGTGGTGAACCCGGATTTATTGACCTAATACCTGAGTAATTCCTCAATTCATGGGGTTGCGGGTTGGATTCTGGTCCAGATCTATCCAGCTTGAGGTCCACTTGTGATACGGATCAGTTTGGCTACGGGTTGGGTTCTGATGCAGATGTACTGGGCTTCAGGCTGAGGTGCAGTATAAATAAACCTAGTTTCGGCTTTGGTTTGAGGTCCACTTGTGATGTAAATTCATGGGGCTGCGGGTTGGGTTCTGGTTCAGATCTATCCAGCTTGAGGTCCACTTGTGATACAGATCATTTTGGCTTTGGGATGGGTTCCGACACAGATAGACTGGGCTTCAGGCTGAGGTGCAGTATAAATAAACCTAGATTCGGCTTTGGTTTGAGGTCCACTTGTGATGCAAATTCATGGAGCTGCGGGTTGGATTCTGGTCCAGATCTATCCAGCTTGAGGTCCACTTGTGATACGGATCAGTTTGGCTATGGGTTGGGTTCTGATGCAGATGTACTGGGCTTCAGGCTGAGGTGCAGTATAAATAAACCTAGTTTCGGCTTTGGTTTGAGGTCCACTTGTGATGCAAATTCATGGGGCTGCGGGTTGGATTCTGGTCCAGATCTATCCAGCTTGAGGTCCACTTGTGATACGGATCAGTTTGGCTACGGGTTGGGTTCTGATGCAGATGTACTGGGCTTCAGGCTGAGGTGCAGTATAAATAAACCTAGTTTCGGCTTTGGTTTGAGGTCCACCTGTGATGCAAATTCATGGGGCTGCAGGTTGGGTTCTGGTCCAGATCTATCCAGCTTCAGGTCCACTTCTGATACGGATCAGTTTGGCTACGGGTTGGGTTCCGACACAGATGGACTGGGCTTCAGGCTGGGGTGCAGTATAAATAAACCTAGTTTCGGCTTTGGTTTGAGGTCCACTTGTGATACAAATTTATGGGGCTGCGGGTTTGATTCTGGTTCAGATCTATCCAGCTTTAGGTCGACTTGTTATATGAATTAATCAGGCCACAGCTTGGTTCTGATCCAGATGAATCGGGCCGCGAGCTGAGGTGCACTATATATAAATCAGGATTCAGCTTTGGTTTGAGGTCCACTTTTTATCCAAGTTTGTAAGGCGGCAGGGTTGGATTCTGGTCCAGATCAGCCAGAGGTCCACTTATGATAGGGATTAATCCGATGGCAGGTTGGGTTCTAATGCAGATGAATTGGGCTGCAGGTCTGGGTGCAGTATAGATGAACTGGGCTTCAGATGGTGGGCTCTTTGGAGGCGGAGGGGTCTTTAGAGAAGTGGAGGGGCCTTTAGAGGCTGTCTGTAGAGAGGTGGAAGGCTATGTAGTAAGAGGGAAGAGTCTGTAGAGAGGTAAAGAGGTCTATAAAGAGTTTGCGGGAGTCCATAGAGGGGTCTTTTGAGTGGTGAAGATCCTTAGGGGAGGTACTTAGGGAGGTGGAGGGATCTTTAGGGAGAAGGAGGGGTCTAAAGAGAGGCTGAGGTAGTTTATAGAGAAGCAGAAGTCTATAGAGAGGCAGAGGGGTCTGTAGAAAGGTGGATAGGATATGTAGAGAAGAGAAGTTGGTCTATAGAGAGTTGCAAGGGTCTAAGGAGAGAAAAAGGGACTTCATTATGCAGAGGGGTCTTTAGAGAGGTGGAATCGTCTAGAGAGGTGGTCTGTTGATAGATGGAGGGATCTAAGAGCAGTGAAGGTGGTCTACAGAGAGTCAGAGATCTGTAAACAGAGGGAGAGATCTATAGAGAGGTGGAGGGATCTTAGTGGAGACGTAGGGGTCCTTAGGGAGGTAGAAGAGTCTATCAAGAGGCAGGGAAATCTACTGTGTATTGAGGCCGAGGAAATCTATAAAGAACCAAAGATGGTCTATATAGAGAGGCAGAAGTGGTCTGTAGAGAGGCTAAGGGGTCTATAGAAAGGCGGAGGTTGTCTTTAGAGAAGTGAAAGGGTCTATAGGTAATAAGAGGGGTCTTTAGAGAGGCGGAGGGGTAAATGGAGTGGTAGATGGGTCTTCACAGAGAGGTCCATAGAGGGGTACAGGTGGTCTGTAGAGAGGAAAAGGGGTCTATAGAAAGGCTGAGGTTGCCTTTACAGAATCTTCCCTCTTACAGCATAGCCTTCCACTTCTCTAGAGAGGTAAAGGAGCTTTATAAAGAGGTTGTGAGAGTCCATAGAGGGGTCTTTTGAGTGGTGAAGATCCTTAGGGGAGATCCATAGGGAGGTGGAGGGATCTTTAGGGAGAAGGAGAGGTCTATAGAAAGGTGGAGGGGTCTAAAGAGAGGCTGGGTGGTTTATAGAGAAGCAGAAGTCTATAGAGAGGCAGAGGGGTCTGTATAAAGGTGGATAGGATCTGTAGAGAGGAGGAGGTGGTCCATGGAGAATTGCAAGGGACCTAGTTATGCGAAGGGGTCTTTAGAGAGGTGGAAGAGTCTAGAGAGGTAGTCTGTAGAGAGGCAAGGGAGGCCTGTAGATAGGTGGAGGGATCTAAGAGCAGTGGAGGTGATCTATAGAGAGACTGAGATCTGTAAACATATGGAGAGGTCGGACGGAGGGGTCCTAGTGGAGAAATAGGGGTCTTTAGAGAGACAGAGGAATCTATAAGGAACCAAATGTGGTCTATAGAGAGGCGGAGGGGTCTGTAGTGAGGCGAAGGTGGGCTATAAAGAGGCTGAGGGGGTCTATCGAAAGGCGTAGGTTGTCTGTAGAGAAGTGGAAGACTATGTAGTAAGAGAAATGAGTCTGTAGAGAGGTAAAGAGGTCTATAAAGATGTTGCAAGAGTCCATAGACGGGTCTTTTGAGTGGTGAATATCCTTAGGGAAGATCCTTAGGGAGGCGGAGGGATCTTTATGGAGAAGGTGGGGTCTATAGATAGGTGGAGGGGTCTAAAGAGTAGCTGTGGTGGTTTATAGAGAAGCAGAAGTCTATAGAGAGGTCTATAGAAAGGTGGATGGGATCTGTAGAGAGGTGGAAGTGGTCAATAGAGAGGTGGAGGGTCTTTAAAGAGGTAGAAGAATCTATACTGAGGTAGAGGATTCTATATTGGGGCGGAGGAGACTATAGAGCAGCAAAGGGGGTCTTTATTGAGAGGGAGGAATCTATAGAGAGGTGGATGTGGTCAATAGAGAGACAGAGGGGTCTTTAGAGAGGTGGAGGAAACTATAGAGAGACGAAGGGGTCTATATTGAGACGAAAGAATCTGAAGAGAGGTGGAAGTGGTCAACAGAGAGGTGGGGGGTCTAAAAAGAGGAAGAAGTGTCCTAGTGATGCAGAGTGGTCTTTAGAGAGGTGGGGGAGACTATAGAGCGGCAAAGGGGGTCTATATTGAGACAGAAGAATCTATAGAGAGGTGGAGTTTGTCAATAGAGAGGTGGAGGGGTCTTTAGAGAGGTGGCAGAGTCTATAGTGGGGAGGAGGAGACTTTAGAATGGCAAAGGGGTCTATATTGAGTGGGAGGAATCAATAGAGAGGCAGGGGGGTCTTTAAAGAGGTGGCGGAAACTATAGAGACGCAAGTGGGTCTATATTGAGATGGAAGAATCGATGGTGAGGTGGAGGGTTTTTCGGAGAGGTAGAAGAATCTATATTGAGGCAGAGGATATTATAGAGCGGCAAAGGGGTCTATATTGAGAGGGAGGAATCTATAGAGAGGTGAAGGTGGTCAATAGAGAGGCAGATGGGTCTTTAGAGAGGTGGAGGACTATAAACTATAAAGAGGCCAAAGGGGTCTATATTGAAAAAGAAGAATCTATAGAGAGGTGGAGGTGGTCAAGAGAGAGGTAGAAGAATCTATATTGAGGCAGAGGATTCTATATTGGGGTGGAGGAGACTATAGAGCGCCAAAGGGAGTCTATATAGAGAGGGGGGATCTATAGAGAGATGGAGGTGTTCAATAGAAAGGCAGATGGGTCTTTAGAGAGGTGGAGGAAACTATAGAGAGGCGAAAGGGGTCTATATTGAGGTAGAAGAATCTATATCGAGGCGGAGGATTCTATATTGGGGTGGAGGAGACTATATAAAGAGGGAGTCTATATAGAGAGAGGGGGAATCTATAGAGAGATGGAGGTGGTCAATAGAAAGGTGGAGGGGGTCTTTAGATAGGTGGGAGAGTCTATAGTGGGTCAGAGGAGACTATAGAGAGGCAAAGGGGTCTATAATTCGGGGGAGGAATCTATAGAGAGGTGGAGATGGCCAAAAGAGAGGCAGAGGGGTCTTTACAGAGGTGGAGGAACTTATATAGAGGCAAAGGGGTCTATATTGAGACGGAAGAATATATAGAGAGGTGTAGGTGGTCAATAGAGAGGGCGAGGGGTCTTTTGAAAGGTAGAAGAATCTGAATTGAGGCAGAGAAATCTATATTGGGATGGAGGAGACTATACAGTGCCAAATGGAGTCTATATAGAGAGGGAGGAATCTATAGAGAGTTGGAGGTGGTCAATAGAAAGGTAGAGGGGTCTATACTGAGGTGGAAGAATCAATAGAGGGGCAGAGGTGTTTTTTGAAGAAGCTTGGTGGTCTGCAAGTTGGCAGAGGGGTGTATAGTGAGGTAGGGGTCCATAAAGAGCCCGTTCTAGAACCTTGGTCCTAGTGTAGTACCAGTGTGGATGATGGGTCTTATCTGCTGATCATATAATGTAGACTGTTTCTTCATGTGTTTGATGTCCCTCATGTCCCCAATCTGCAGCCCGGACTCCAGCTACACTCTGGCCGGATCCGCTGATGGCACCATCTTCATCTGGAACGTCCGCACCGGCCTGCTGGAGAAGAGCCTCAATGGGGAACACAGGTGAGCAATGATGGGCGGTCACCTCTGGTATTGTTACCCCTCCAGGATGGGTGTCCCCCCCTTTATTCTAAGTATACAGCACGTCCTGTTCCAGAATATTCCTTACACATGGGTAATACATCCACAAGATGGCGCTGGACTGCAGAAAAACAGCTTGTGGTTCCTCCCGGCCCTATATAAGTCAGGGACCTCCCACAAAATCCCCAGTTTTAATCTGCAATCTGGACTGTGAAGATAGAAGATGGCTCTCTATATACGCAGGTGAGCGGGGCTTACCAGCCTGCGGCCCTGCAGGACTATTACCACCCGTTCTGGACCCACTGCCTCCCAGCCTCGGCTGACTGGTTCAGGTGAAGGTAGGACAGCACCCGGGTTAGGTGCTTTGGGACAGGGTAGGCGATATAGGCCTGTGGTGAGCCTTGTGGGATGCCCCCTCCTGCTCCCGGGGGCTCCCCTTAGGTATCTGCCCCCTCCTCTCATATTGTTTCACTAGTAGCCCCTTCCTTCGCTTTCCCTGGAGATCTCAGGTGGGGGGGGGGGGCGTGTGTGCGGTATGTCAAGCGGCCTGAATGTTCACTTGCTTGTGCCAGAATAGATATTGTTGTATCCTGCATGTCTTGCTTAATGTGTTTTTTACCGGCAGCCGCCGCCGCGTGTTTGTACATCGCTCTGTACACGCGGTAGTGTGGTAGAACTTCTGCCTTGTTGGTGGCTATACGCCGCTCTGTCTGGCTATGTCAGTGGGTATCTGATAATGCTGCTAAGAAAGCCCTCACTGGCTTCCCTTTCAAGGGCCTGCGTCTCTTTGGGGAGCGTTTGGATTTGTTTGCCAGGGGTGGCAGGTTACCTCAACGTAGGAGGCCATCCTGGTCCTTTCGGGGGATGGGTGCCTTTCTCCCATCCTTCCGTGGTTCCAGAACTGGCGGAGGAGTCTCCTTTACTGGGCTCCGATGAGATCACTGGGGAAGGGGCAGAGGACGTGGCCGTCCTGGCCTCTCCTGGGGTCCCAAGCCAAAATCCTCTCCCAAGCCCCCTCAGGCATGAAGGGGCGCCCTCACCCATCCGGTGGGGGGACGGCTCCGTCTCTTTGCTCGCGTCTGGAGGCTTCACGTCTCAGACCGGTGGATTCAGGAGGTAGTGTCCTACGGTTACAAGATAGAGTTTGCTGCCTGGCCGCCCCCAAGATTCATCAAATCCCAGATGGCTCAAAACCCCCTTTCAGCTCAGGGTCTGTGCCTTGCTGTCCAAAACCTTCTGGAGTTGGGGGTCATCTGCCAGGTGCCTTTGAGGGAAAGGGGCAGAGGATACTATTCCAATCTTTTCATTGTTCCCAAAAAATACGGGTCCATCAGACCTATCCTGGATTTAAAGTGCCTCAACAAATTTGTCAGATCCAGACATTTTCGCATGTAGACTCTGCGCTCAGCTGTCAATTCCCTACGCCCAGAAGACTTCATGACCTCTGTAGACATCAAAGACGCTTATCTTCATGCACCAATCTTTCCAGGTCATCAGAGATTCCTCAGGTTCGCTCTGGAGGATCAGCACTATCAATTTGTGGCCTTACCTTTCGGCCTCACCTCGGCTCCCAGGGTATTCACCAAGGTGCTGGCGGGCGTACTAGCTCTGCTGAGATCTCAAGGCATCCGCACCCTGCCTTACTTAGACGACATTCTCATCACTTCCTAGTCCTTCAAGCAGGCGGAGCTGGATATCCAGCTGGTGGTGTCCACTCTGGAGTCCTTCGGCTGGGTGATCAACCACCCCAAGTCTTTCCTGTCACCCTCAACGGTGAGGTTCTTTCTGGGAATGACTCTGGATACATGTCAGGTCAAGATTTTTCTCCCTCAGCAGAAGGTGGAGAATCTTCAGGCCCTAGCCAGGCATTTTCTGTCTTCCCCTTATCCCTCCATCTGGCAGGGGGTGCAGTTGGTGGGACTGATGGTGTCCTGCTTTGAGGCAGTTCCATACACTCAGTTTCACATAAGACCCCTTCAAATTGATCTCTTGTCAGTTTGGGATCGGGACCCTCGGTCCCTGGATCAGGTGCTGGCTGGTTCTGTCCCCCATGGCCAGACGGTCTCTCTCGTGGTGGCTGGACTCAAGAAACCTGTTGGTGGGCAGATCCTTTCTGGCCCCGTGCTGGGAGACAGTCACCACAGAAGCCAGCCTGACAGGTTGGGGGGGCTTCTGGAAATCCCTGAAAGGGCCAGTGGGGCCCTCAGGAGGCCTACACCCCTATCAACATTCTGGAATTGAGGGCGATAAGGTTGGTTCTCACCCAACTGACTCCACCCCTTCGAGGTCGGGCGGTTCAGGTCCGCTCGGACAACCAGACGGCGAGTACCCGGAGCAAGAGGGCTCTCAAGGAAGTGTCCCTCATACTGTCTTGGGCAGAGGAGAATGTTCCCTGCATCTCAGCCGTGTACATCCGGGGGGTGGAGAATCTGGAGGCAGACTCCCTTAGCAGGGGGAACTCTTGTCTGGGAGAATGGTCCCTCAGCAGCAGGGTGTTTCACTCCCTGTGCCACCTTTGGGGTCAGCCAGATGTGGATCTGTTTGTGTCCCGTCACAATCACAAGCTTCCAGTCTTTGTCTCTCTGTCACAGGACCCTCTGGCCTTGGCCACGGATGCTCTAGCAATGTCTTGGAAGAGCTTTCAGCTTCTCTGTGTTTCCTCCTTTCCCTCTGCTGGGCAGGGTGTTGCGCAAGATTGCTCAGGAAAGGGTGCCAGCCATTCTGGTGGCCCCCCGTTGGCCAAGAAGGGTGTGGTTTGAAGATGTCGTGCAGTTGGCAGTAGATCAGTATGCTCTGCCCAAGGATCCAGACCTGCTCACTCAGGGGCAGCTACGCCATCCCAATTTACAAACGCTGGCTTTGAAGTCCTGGCTGCTGAAACCTCCATCCTGATGGAGAAGGGGCTGCCTGCCTCTGTAGTTCATACCATGATTCGGGCTAGGAAGCAGTCCTCGTCATCCATCTACTATAGGGTATGGCATGCTTACATTGACTGGTGTGAGTCTAAGTCACTTCCATGTCGGGTGTTTTCTATCCCCAGGATTCTGGAATTTTTACAACATGGTTTGGATTTGGATCTTCAGCTTAGTACCCATGTTTCTGCTTTGGCCATATTCTTCCAAAGATCCTTTGCTCACCATCGTCGGGTCAAGACCTTCTTCCAGGGGGTTACTCACGTGCGTCCGCCACGTAAGCCTATGTTACCAGTCTGGGATTTGAACTTGGTCTTATCTGCATTACAAGGGTCTCCCTTTGAGCCTTTGCGTGAGGCCCCATTGTCCATTTTGACTTTTAAGGTAGCCTTTTTGGTGGCTATCATTTCTGTTAGGCGTGTTTCTGAGTTGGCGGCGCTTTCCATCAAACCGCCTTACTTTGAGAGACACCAGGACAAGGTGGTGTTTCGTTTTAAGCCAGATTTTCTGCCTAAGGTTGTGTCTGCTTTTCATCTCAATCAGGACATTGTGTTGCCTTCTCTTTGCCCTAATCTTAGTAATCCTAAGGAGCGGGTTTTACATTCTCTGGATGTGGTCAGAACTCTGAAGTTCTATTTGGTGGCTACTGAATCCTTCAGGAAGACTGATGCTCTTTTTGTGCTCCCGTCTGGACCTAAGAAAGGTCTGGCTCCAGCTAAGTCCACTATCAGCAAGTGGATCCGTCAGGCTGTGGTACAGGCCTATTCTGCTAAGGGGAAGGAGCCTCCCTTCCGCCTTACTGCTCATTCCACTCATGCTATTGGTGCCTCTTGGGCTTTTCAGCACCAAGCTTCTGTTGAACAAGTTTGCAAGGCTTGGTCTTCTGTTCATACTTTTTCTAAGTTTTACAAGGTTGATGTTAAGGCCTCAGCTGATGCTGCTTTTGTTTGCAAAGTTCTGCAGGCGGCAGTGGTTTAAACTGTCTGCTGTTACTTTTGGGGATCCCACCCTACCTTACGGACACTGCTATTGGATGTCCCATGTGTAAGGAATATTCTGGAACAGGACGTGCTGTATACTTAGAATATTACAATTCTGTGATTACTCACCTGTAGAATTGGTATTATACGTATACAGCACGTCCTGTTCCATCCCACCCTTGTTATCATTATTCTTAGTTATTCATATGTTCATTTTTGAAGTTATTGTTCTCCCGGCTTCTTGTTAACTGCTTGTAAATACTGGGGATTTTGTGGGAGGTCCCTGACTTATATAGGGCCGGGAGGAGCCACAAGCTGTTTTTCTGCAGTCCAGCACCACCTTGTGGATGTATTACCCATGTGTAAGGAATATTCTGGAACAGGACGTGCTGTATACATATAATACCAATTCTACAGGTGAGTAATCACAGAAATGTATTTTTCGGATTCTCTGTGTGTATAGTGATGAGTTGAACATTACCAGTGACTCCAGAGGTACCACGATCCTTCTTGGGCAGGGGAGAGTCGTCTCACGATACGTCGTGTGATCTACACATAATCCTCTCCCCAGGAGTCCGATCCTGAGAGCAGACAATGGCCGCCTCCTCCCTCTGCGATGTCACAATGGTCCAGTTCCATAGAACGCTGCCAGGAACATGTTGTTCCCGAAGGATGATGCCGCCTCTTTAACACATGGAGATTAATCTGTTGTTTCCTTTTTGAATCATTTACAGTTAATTATTTTCTATCCAAGATTAAATGAAATCAAGGTGTTTTATTACATGGGGGTGATCCTAATCAATGGGGGTAATCCTAATCAATGGGGATAATCCTAAACAATGAGGGTAATCCTAAACAATGGGGGTAATCCTAAACAATGGGGGTAATCCTAAACAATGGGGGTAATCCTAAACAATGGGGGTAATCCTAAACAATGGGGGTAATCCTAAACAATGGGGCTAATCCTAATCAATGGGGGCAATTCTAATCAATGGGGGCAATTCTAATCAATGGGGGTAATTCTAATCAATGGGGGTAATTCTAATCAATGGGGGTAATCCTAAACAATGAGGGTAATCCTAATCAATGGGGGGTAATCCTAATTAATGGGGGGCAACCTGACCTAAAGGGGACCAACAATACAAATCACAACTATGGATACAGAGATCTCGTAGGGAAACCGGACAAGGTGGGGGGGGAAGGTCGGGCAGGGGTGCACAGCCTAACTAGGGTACAACATTGGTGAGGGCATCCCTGCACCCTGTACCCCTCCGCCTATATGAAGGTTGTGGCCGGTAGCATCATGATTGTTCAGTTCTTGTGTAGCTTGTAGTTTTTTAATTTTATTTAAAGTGGACCAAAACTCACAGATTCCTGGGCCGATTGATTCTCTTCCCCAGGATATCCAAAATTGGGATGCCCCGCTGTGTGGGGCAACCCCAGGTTGCCCGAAAACTTACCTTCTTTTCCAGTCTTGTGTAGCTTGTATTTTATATATGTAGAGATGTTTTTCATTGTATGAATTTGTTTATGGACCTCCTTGTCAAAGTAGTAAAAAATTAATTTGAATATATTATAAGAGTTAAAGGAGGGGTTAATATATGGTGTGGGGAGGAGCTGATGACAGGAGCCATCAAAGCCTCCCGTCCCTTTAGGCGAGGGCATGCTCCCGTCCCAAATCTATTTGAATGGCTAGCTGTGGGAGCCCAGAGATTCTGGGGATGTGGCCATATATCACCGTGGGAGCCAGGGCCAAGGTAGAATCAAGGCCCGGCCACATTGGCTTTTGTTCCGTTACAGAGTATGGAAGCTGAACTTTGCGCTTTTGATGACACCACCGTACCAGGACTTTTACAATTGTGTGTGTATGTTTTTTTTTATACTTAACTCTTTGTGAACTGGTAATGAATCCTTGATACCCCTATACCAGTTCAAAGGTCCGGGGGGTGTCAAGTCACCTGCCAGCAAGCTGGTGACGTAACAAACCTTCCCCCCCCCCCACCCCATTACCTGCATCCCCAAAGGCCAGTGGGGTGAAGAATAGTTTGGCTATGTGGGCTGGTAGCCTTTAGAGCTGGGGCTGGCCACTCGGTGAGGTATTAATTGCAAACCAGGAAATCCCGGAGTGGCTTCTGTGTGACATTTGTTTCCTTTCTTTCTGCAGTGCTGCTGTAAATGCCGTGGCCTGGTCAGTATCTGGGGACTATGTGGTCAGCGTGGATCGGGGGAGGAAAGCGGTTCTCTGGAGCGAGTACTGACTTCGTCCTATTCATCTCTGCACTGAAGAGACCAACACTGACATCGGTGACCCCGACATGCACTTTCAGGACATGTGACTATGTTTTATGGAGCTTTGGGTTCAAAAGAATATGTGACTATGTTTTATGGAGTTATAGTTTCCGGAGCTTTTGGATTTAATGTCTATTCCGATTCCCCAAAGTCAAATCTTCCCGTGCCTTGGGCTTTAAGGTCTGTCTGACGTCTTGTGCCTCTTCGAAGTCTGGAGTTCCTATCCAAATGTTCCAAGGCCAACCACTGGTCTTTGATTGTTTAGCCTTGTAGACCCAGCTCCCTGGTGTCAAAACCTCCCGTGCCTTGGGCTTTAAGGTCTATCTTACCTCCTGTGCCTCTTCTAGGTCTGGAATTCCTTGATTGTTCTGCCTTGTAGACCCAGCTCCCTGGAGTCAAAGCCTCCCATGCCTTGGACTTTAAGCTCTATATTACCTCCTGTGCCTCTGATGCCTGGAGTTCCATCAATGTTTTGCCTCGTAGACCCAGCTCCCTGGTGTCAAAGCCTCCCGTGCCCTGGGCTTTAAGCTCTATCTTACCTCCTGTGCCTCTTTGATGCCTGGAGTTCCTATCCAAATGTTCCAAGGTCAACAAACATTCCTCTGCTTTGTAGACTTAGCTCACCAGAGTCAAGGCTTCCCATGCCCTGGGTATTAACGTCTATCTGATCTGACCATGTGCCTTCCCAAGGTCTGGGGTTCCATTATAAATCCTCCAAGGCCAACCAATATGCTTTGATTCTTCTGCCTCTTAGACCCAGATCACCCTGAGAAATTTAGAACCTCGTCTTCCTGTTGATCGGGGGAGAAAAGTTCTGACTTCATCCTATTCATCTCTGCACTGAAGAGACCAGCACTGACATCAGTGACCCCGACACGCACTTTGTAAGAGAGCGTCTCGTGCTCTGGGTTCAGGACATGTGACTATGATCAATTCGTCATTCAGCAGATGTCTACCCTAGCTTTGTGGATTCAAGTCAACAAGTGGGTTGCATGTCCCCAGTTGTCTCAAGCTCAAGAGCACCCAGTGATCCTCATTGTATATCTTGCCAATTATTTTAGTTGTGCCTCAGATTCAGATTACGGACCTTGACAGCCTTCTTTGACCAATGTTCTGTGGAAACTGACATACATTTGCTTCTGATGAAGATTGTGGACCCCTGCACTTTACTCTAAACAACCTTGCATTTGTATTCTGTTTTGATGGGTTAAACCTTGTCTGACCTAGGACATTATTATTAGGAAAAGACATCAGAATTGACACTCACTGTATATCTGATCAATAACCAGTCCTTTAAAGTGGACCTAAATCTGTGATTTTCATTATCCCAGGTTTTGGTCTGTCCCCCCTGAGGCAACCCGATATGAGATACCACTCTGTGTGAACCCCCTGGATCGGCCGTCTTTCTTTCCTTTTCTCAAGCCCATGGCACAGGTGCGGCTCTTGTCCAATCAGCTATTCTGCCTGCGCATATTAATGTGCGGCTGGAGAAGCTGAATGGAATGGCATCACTCATGCTCCATAGGCTCGTTGACTAGGTAAGCATATCGGGCGATTGGGGGGAGGGGTTTCACGCAGCGGGACATCCCAATACAGGATGCCCAGTGGAGAGGGAATCAGGCGGCCCGTAGTCTCAGAGACGCTTTTGGTACAGTGGTTTGAGCCACCACTGGAATTTTGGGCCTAAAATGGAGGTCACAGACCCCAATATCTTACTTTAAATAGAGTCAAAACCCACGTGGCTGGGCCCTAGAATCTAAAAGATTCCAGATGTGTCCGCTAGCCTACCCCCGGGGAAAACCGCTGTGTGAAACCCCTTGGGACGCCGATCATCTTACCTGATTCTGGCGGGTCCTGCGATGCGATTCCCCTGGCGGGCGCATCCCCGGCTCCTGTGGGGACGCGCACACTTCTGTGCCCAGCTTTTCTGATGGGCTGGGTGCGGGCGGGCATGCCCAAACAGCGTGTCGCGGATAAACATCGGCAATTTTGATTGGCAATTGCCCCTCAAAAGTGCCACGGGGCATGGCTTCGGGTTTTTAAAGAAAACCACCGCTGAGCCAATAGCAGCATCCGGCTGCTCAGATGGGGCCCAAACAATGAGTGGTGGACTCAAAATTTCCATCCCTTTTAAGGATCCTTGCCTTTGTGTTCCAACCATAGAACATTAACTACTTCCTCTCGGGCCACCAGGTAAAACAGCGTTACTCAGTGCTTCGAGTATTTCCCAGAAATATAAACCTCCAGTGACCCTTGTTGTACATGAGACCAGTGACCAGTTCCTTTGGGAACCAACTATTCTAAGTATGTCACACACCCCGCTTCAAGATATTCATTACCTGTGGGTAGTATGGTCCTGTAGAGGGCTTCTGCAGAGATGATTGGAGGAAAGAAAGCCCCTCCCAGTCCATAAGTACCTGGGACCTCCCACTCATTACCCAGTCTTCATCTCTGCAGACGGCGAGCAAGCAGCAGATGATATCTCCTCCTTGCACAGGGGGACTTTAAGGTAGCCGGGTCTACTCCCGGCCTATATATTTTTTTATTTCCGTTCGGACTCTTTATTCCCTTTATTAATATATAGCTATTTAAATGCCTCCCAGTCTTGACTGCTGTCCGAGCGAGGGTATAACAGCACCTCAGGTGCTCAGGAGCTATGCTCCACCGCGAGACCCTATAAAGAGGGTAGGCGGTTATACCGGGTTGGTGACTCCGGTTTGGGATGCCCTGTCCAAGAGCTTAATTTTCCCCTTAAATGGCCTATTCCCCTTTTTTTAGTTGTGTGGAGGCCTCTTATTCAGCTTCTGGTGTTTTTTCTATGGGGGCGCCTGGAAAATAGATTTATTTGAAATGTTTGTTTAAAATGTTTACTTTTCTGGTATGAATAGTTATAATGTAAACTTGTTGCAATCTTTTTTGCTGACAGACACTGCTGGATTTTTACCTCAGAGCTGAGGGGAGGATTTCTCCCCTCACGCTCTTCAGTGAGGGGGCGGGGCCGGGCCTTCGGTATGAGGCCGCAGCCCGCGCCCTTTAGGAGTTTGGAGCTGCTGGGCGGAGCCTTGCAGCGCGCGATCCTCGCTGGTCACGCCCCCCTGCTGCGTCTCCCGCTCTGATCTGTGTTACCTCAGGCAGAGGACACAGTGTATTGGCGCCCAAAGACTCAGTGAGTGGCCCTGCGGCCGTTGCTTATCTGTACATATTTGCATATATATATGTATATATATATAGGTATAATAGATATAGGTTTATATAGGGAGAACCTCTTACTGTCTTTTTCTATGTTTTTCAGGCTGAACTGCCAGGAATTTTTTCAGGTTTCTCCTGGTCCTAGAGTACCTGGGTACTTTTGCTATTTATTACAAAACCTCCCACTTGGACAATATAAGGGCATCCCGGGTTGCTTAATAGCGTAATTCCCTCACTCATAGTGACTATTCAAGTTCACCTTATGGAGGCATCCCAAGATTCCGGGCTCCCCTCGGGACAATCCCAGAAGTGTATGGGTTGTGGGGTATCCCTAACAGGGGATGATTTTTTCCTATGTATATCATGTGCACAGCAGACTATTACACGGCAGTCCGGTCCCCAGGCATCTGGGTCAGCGCAGCCGGCTTCATCCTCTCCCCCTCCCACTTTGACCCGTGCCCCGTGTGAGATTGCCACGGGGGGGCAGTCGCAATCTGATGTGTGTGCCAGGTTGGCCAGTATTGAAAAATTCATTTCCTCCACGGTTGCCAAGAAAGCACCGGCTAAGAGGAAGCATTTATCACCGGTTAATCATTTTGAATATGATGATGACGAGGACGGCCTGGATTGGTCAGATTATTCCCCTCTAGAAGAAGGGGAATTATTTGAGGATTCAGATATTTCTGATGATCAGCAATTTGTTGGTGCTGATTCCGATCAGAGCTCAGGGACTTCCTTGGATACTCCTAATGTTCTGACTCAGATGTTTGAGGTGCTTGCTATCTCGCCTCCGGCGGAGGTTCCTCAACAGCAAGGGGAGTTTTATGACGAATCCAAGCCGCGGTTGGAATTCCCTAATCAAAAGCATTTTGATAATATTATTTCTAAGGAATGGGAAAGGCCTGCCCGGCTCCCAGGCATTCCCCAAAGTTGGGATAAGAGGTATCCTTTTCCAGTGGATACGGTTAAGCGCTGGGCGTCTCCCCCCGAGGTGGACGCCCCTATTTTGGGGTTATCCAACTCAGCCGTATTGAACAACCCTGATTGTTCCTCTCTTAAGGATGGTGAGGATAAACGCATTGACCAGATTGCTTGTCATGGTTTTGCCAGTATTGGGGCAGCAATAAGGCCTGTTTGTGCCTCATCGCTGTTGGCGGTGGCTACGAGAAAGGTGGTCAGGCACTTGTTATCCTCCTCTGGTTTGAATCCAGGCAGTGAGAAATTTCGTGAACTAAAACAATGTGAGGGGTTTTTGTCCTTCATGGTGGCCGCTTTGGATGATTCCTTGATGATGAGTAGTAGAGCCTCTGCTCTAATGGTTACTATCAGGCGTTCAATTTGGTTACGCCAGTGGGCGGCTGACTTTGGGTCAAAAAAGTCACTAACAGCTCTTCCCTTCGTTGGGTTACGGCTCTTTGGAGACAAGCTGGATGCCGTGGCCAAGGGGGGCAAACTACCTCAACGCAAGAAGCAACGTCGCCCCTTTCGAGGAGCGTCTTCCTTCACTCCTTCCTTTCGGGGATCTAGAGCAGGAAGAGGTTTTCCTTCCTCAGTCCAAGGTTCTTTTGATTCAGGAGTTGGTTCGGTCGCTCATGTCCATGCCTCGCCCGTCCATCCGTCTAGGGATGAGACTGGTGGGTTTGATGGTGGCCTCATTCGAGGCGGTTCCCTTTGCTCAGTTTCACACAAGGACACTTCAGCTCCATCTGTTATCGGTCTGGAACAGGTCTCCTCAGTCGCTGGATCATCTTTTTCAGATGTCTCCCCGGATTCGCCGCTCGCTTCGGTGGTGGCTGAACTAAACCAACCTACTGAGGGGCAGATCCTTTCGGACTCCTCAGTGGGAGATAGTCACTACGGATGCCAGCCTCTCAGGATGGGGGGGCTTTTGGAAGGATCTGCAAGTTCAGGGTTTGTGGAGTCCCCTGGAAGCTCACGAGTCTATCAATGTTCTGGAATTGAGGGCCATCAGGTTGGTTCTTTGTCATTTGACTCATCAACTGCGAGACTTGCTGGTCCAGGTCAGGTCAGACAATCGGAGGGCGGTGGCCTACATCAATCACCAGGGAGGAACCCGCAGCAGGAATGCCCTCAAGGAAGTGTCTCTGATCCTGGACTGGGCAGAGAGACATGTCCCGTGTATCTCAGCAGTTTACATGCCAGGTGTGGAGAACACGGAGGCGGACTCTCTGAGCAGGATGTCAGCCCGCAAGGGGGAATGGTCTCTCAATCCCAGGGTCTTTCACTCAATTTGTTTTAGGTGGGGGTCACCGGCGGTGGACCTATTTGCCTCCCGTCACAATCACAAACTTCCTGCTTTTGTGTCTCTGGCGAAGGACCCACTGGCTCTCGCGACGGATGCCATGTCCCTGAACTGGAGGGATCTGGGGTTTCTGTACCTGTTCCCTCCGTTTCCCATGGTGGCCAGAGTAGTGCGCAAGCTTGCTCTGGAGAGAGCAACAGCAATTCTGGTAGCTCCAAGGTGGCCAAGACAGGTCTGGTTCGCAGACGTGGTAAGGTTGGCAGAAGATCAGTTCGTTCTGCCCCTGCTGCCAGATCTGCTCACACAGGGTCATCTTCATTACCCCAATTTACCAACGCTGGCTTTGACGGCGTGGCTGCTGAAACCTCCATCTTGAAGGAGGAAGGTCTTTCTGACGCTGTTATTCAGACTCTCATTCGTGCTAGAAAGAAGTCTTCTTCAATCGTGTACTATAGGACTTGGAGGTCTTATATTGATTGGTGTGAGGCTAGGGCCTTCCCTTGTAGGGAATTCTCTGTTTCTAGAATTTTGGAGTTCTTGCAACATGGTCTGGACTTAGGGCTCCAACTCAGTACTCTGAAGGGGCAGGTGTCTGCCCTGGCGGTATTTTTCCAAAAGTCTTTTGCACTACATCCTTTGGTTAAGACCTTTTTCCAGGGGGTTACGCATGTGCGGCCTCCTAGGAAGCCTTTGATTCCGGTTTGGGATTTGAATTTGGTTCTTTCTGCGCTACAGGGTCCCCCCTTTGAGCCCTTGCATGATAGTCCTTTGTCTTCCCTTACGCAGAAGGTGGCATTTTTGGTAGCTATCACTTCAGTTAGACGTGTTTCTGAGTTGGCGGCTCTGTCTATTCAAGCTCCATATTTTGAAAGACATCAGGATAAAGTGGTTTTCCATTTTAAGACGGACTTTCTTCCTAAGGTGGTTTCGTCCTTTCATTTAAATCAGGATATTGTTCTGCCCTCTCTCTGTCCTAACCCCAGCAATGACAAGGAGAGGGTCCTGCATTCTTTGGATGTGGTTCGTGTTGTGAAGTATTATTTGGTGGTAACGTCTGCCTTTCGCAAGACTGATGCATTCTTCGTGGTGCCTTTTGGGCCCAAGAAGGGTCTAGCACCCACAAAGTCTACCATCAGCAGATGGATCCGTCAGGCCATTGTAGGGGCCTATTCTGCTAAGGGGAGAGATCCTCCCTTTCGTGTTACTGCTCATTCTACTCGTGCGGTTGGGGCCTCCTGGGCTTTTCAGCACCAGGCCTCTGTTGAGCAAGTTTGCAAGGCCGCTACCTGGTCTTCTGTTCACACTTTTTCAAAGTTTTACAAGGTTGATGTGCGGGCCTCAGCGGATGCTGTTTTTGGCCGCAAAGTTCTGCAGGCTGCAGTAGTTTGAGTTGTGCTTTATACCTTGTTTTTGGATCCCCATCCTTTATGGACACTGCTATTGGATGTCCCACAGGTAATGAATATCTTGAAGCGGGGTGTGTGACATACTTAGAATAATACCATTTTGTGAATACTCACCTTGTAAAATGGGTATTATAAGTATGTCACACACCCCGCTTCAACCCGCCCTTTGGATTCTGCATCCTTCATATGGTGAACTTTGCGATGTTATGACTGATATTTGGCTCTTCCTGGTCCCTTACCTTACTGCTTTCTTTATACTGGGTAATGAGTGGGAGGTCCCAGGTACTTATGGACTGGGAGGGGCTTTCTTTCCTCCAATCATCTCTGCAGAAGCCCTCTACAGGACCATACTACCCACAGGTAATGAATATCTTGAAGCGGGGTGTGTGACATACTTATAATACCCATTTTACAAGGTGAGTATTCACAAAATGGTATTTTTCTGTGCCTTAAATTATGGGCCTCTAACACCTGTGCTATATCTTTCCATGACTAACCAATGATAATGCCTGCTTTAGTCTTATAGATTTAAGTCAACTATTCTAGGGGAAAACCATCCGTCTTATGCCACATAATGCGATCATTGACTTTTAACTTTATGGCCACAAGGTATTTCTACCATTCATGCTCTATGATGTATCGTCCTAAATATCGGCCATGATTTAACAACTTGAGGTGCCTCAAACTACAGCTGGTCATGTTAGGAACCTTCACTTTCATGTCTTTCAGATTGAGATAATAGGACCTTGATGTCAAGGCTCTCAAACTCCTAAACCTCAAAAGCCTCTATGTCAAGATATTACTATTATATGATATCTGACCACATGGTCAGTCATTACGATATCCTCACTAACCTTGCACCCTGGACACTTCATTCCACCAGGCCTCCATAAAATCACACGTTGTGTGTCCTAAATTCCTAAATTACATTACCTAAATGTCCAAGACTTTAGATTTAGACCACGCACCACAAACTATTCCTGTGCCTCAGATTCCAATTATGGACCTCAACCTCCTATAACTGACTAGTGCTTTATGAAAACTGACCTCAGAAAGAGGTCATGGACCTTAATATGGAATCTTATGCAACTTTACAGAACCCTGTCTTTTGTGTGCTTCACATTCTGAAGATGGACTTCTACCTCCTGTGTATCAAACTACTACATCTTCTACAGATACTGGCCTACCCAACTTTGCCTTAGATGGAGATCCCGGCCCCCCAACATCTCGCCAAACTTTACTGAACCTTCCTTTTTGTGCTATATGTGGCAATAGAATATAAACCTTCTTTCTTTCAGGCCTTTAGGTCAAACAGTGTTTCTGAAAGTCTTGATGAATCATAGCTATTCTAGCCTCACATTTAGGTCAACCACAGTTTCATGTACCTCAAACTTTAAACCAGTGTTCAACAGATTCCTATTCTGTGCCTTAAGTATCCTTGTGCTCTAAACCTCAAGATTAACCAGCTTTAAGGAACCTGATCCTTCTGTGTTTGAAATGAAGGATCAGCAGCTTATGTTTTTCACATTTTTCTCTTTTGCATGCTGTTCCCATGTTTTTAATGCTGCTATACTACTCGTTATTACAATATATACTGTACTATGAAAAGAGAACCTGTTTCTGTGATCTTCAATGAGCTTGGATTGTATAAATGTGCAACAGCTTGTGTCTCAGATTGATGGTCAACCAGCTTCACCATTCTGTGCCTTAGATTGAAACCACAGGATCAAACTAGTCCTGTGGATTCAGGTTTGCTTATCTTGCATTAAGGGAAGGTTGCACAGTCCTAATTTGGACCATGTTCCTGAGCTTGAAGAATTTGGGCATCAAACTCTCAAGTACTTGAGATTCAGATAATTGAATCACACAGCTTCCTGTCCTCAGGCTTTTAGGTCAATACTTAAACAGTTTTAACATTAACATTTTAATAAATCAAAATTTTCTTTGCCAGAAGTACAATAAAGCACTTATGGAATGTCCAGTTTTATGAGTTTTTCTTCAGCATTAAGGTTTATCTGACCTCCTGTGCCTCTTCAAGCTCTGAAGTTTCTATCCAAAGGTTCCAAGGTCAACCAGCAGAGTGCACTGAAGTCAAGACTTCCCATGCCTTTGGCATCAAGGTCTATTTGACCTTCTGTGCCTCTTCAAGGTCTGGAGTTCCATTACAAATCTGCCAAGATCAATTGGTGGTTTGGGATTCTTCTGCCTCGTAGACCCAGCTCACTTTGAGATATTTAGAACCTCTGCTTCCTGTTGATCATATCTCTAGGTCAAATAGTCTTTAGATGTATCTA
This sequence comes from Gastrophryne carolinensis, assembly GCA_027917425.1. Taxonomy (NCBI): domain Eukaryota; kingdom Metazoa; phylum Chordata; class Amphibia; order Anura; family Microhylidae; genus Gastrophryne; species Gastrophryne carolinensis. The sequence goes on from CM051236.1 coordinate 18,989,287, forward strand.
CAGATGTCTACACCAGCTTTGTGGATCCAAGTCAATAGTGAGTTGCATGACTCCAGTTGTCTCAAGCTCAAAAGCACCCCGTGATCCTCAATGTATATGGCCAATTATTTTCGAAACCACTGTTTTTTGTGCCCCAATCTAAGTTTTTCTCCGAACTTCGCCTTACTGTGCATCAGAATATGGTCACATGCTTTATTTAGCCTGGGTTACCTGGTCATCTTTTAGATTTAGACCATAGATTATCAACGTTTTACTCATAAGACTTTTCATCCAATGATGAATCATGTTATCGTTAAACATGTTCACAGACTGATCACTACTACAGTGACGCACACCCATTAGTGCCATAGAACACCGGTTACATGTTTACAAGTGTAGTCAATATTTTACAAAAACGTACCTTTCTAGGCCTCATGGAACTTTCCTGTTTACTGGGTTTCTGGGTAAAGTACTGAGTCATTTTGCTTTGTGAATAAGACCAGGTTAATTATTCCTTCATTAAACCAGTCTTCGTTGATTCCTAAGCTGAACTATTTTATGGAACCTCACCTTTCTAAGCATCGGTTCGTGTGCCCATGAGCAAGTGTTTGGCACTTAACACGTTTCAAATGGTCAGGAAATTACAACTTTTTGTTCATCTGGATTCTATTTCATGTCCCACCTTCCTAAACCTAAGACTCAATTGACTGAATCTCTGCTTCTGTTTTTATGGGCTTTTAGTTCAGTCATGGTTTTTAATGGGGCCTCCAAGATTCAGAGTTAGAGCAAAAACTCCCAACCTACTTCGAGCATCTAAGTCAACCAATGTTTTATAGAACCTCTGCTTCCTAAGCCTCAGTTTCTGGTCAAGGAATTGCAACATCCTGCTTATCCAGGTCCTAATTCGACAAACATTTCATGGTCCCATTTCCTGACCTTCATACGCACCAGATCAGAGTAGGCCAAGGAACCACAACTGGATCTTCACCAACTTGCTGGTGTTTTATGGAACCTCTTCCTACTAATCTTCAATTTTAGGTAATGGAATCTTGACTACCTGTATAGCTAGCTTATCGGTTGACAGTGTTTTTTGGAATCTCGCCTTTCTAAGCTTCCTTTTAGGCTTACCTGTTCAACTATTGTCATCCTGAGCTTGAGCTCCCTAAAAACCTGGTTGACATAGAACCCTAATAAACAGGAAGTAGAGATTACGTCATTTGATTCTGAAGCTTGGGAAGATGAGGTCCCATGACTCAGAAAAAATGTTAGGATTTCATGACTTCCAGGTCGGAGTAGGCCAAAAAACGCACCTTGATGTTCACCAGACTTCTTGTCCAGTCGATGTTTCATGGAACCTCTGCGGTTAGGTTTTCAGATGAAGGTAATAGAATCTAGACTCTGTATTTCAAGTCGACCACTGTTTTATGGAACCTTAGCTTTTAAAGCCTCAGACTGGTGTCATGGCACGCCTGTTCAAGCTTCCTAGTTCAAATAATTCTGCACTAAACCGCGGTATTCTGTTCCTCAAGTGCCCTAAAACAATGGTAAGTATGCCAAGCTTACAGGAACCCAACCTTCCGGTGCCTCAGGTAATGTGACATGACATTAAAGGGACTTTCCTGTGCTCAGTGCTTACTAATTAACCTTTTGTGTTACCACCTTGCCCCGTTGTGTTGTACTTTGACTGTGATGTGACTTCCAAGTGTTTCTTGTATCTCCTACTGTATGTCTCTTTTAAAATACAGTTTACAATCTACTCGGTGCTTGACTCCATATTGTCCTATTTTTGTATTCTCCCAGGTGGGTCAGTGTGGTCCAGTGTGCACCACCCAGCTATAAATTGATGGTGCTACTTGCCATTTCCTTCCAGTGCTGTCCTTCCCCTAAACCTCTTGGAAGACTAAAAGCACCACCTCAACAATTGAAACTTACAAGTGTGCTCACCGACATATACTACTACAGAGACAAAGGGGGTCGGGGAACCAAGCCTCGATAACCCCTAGTAAGGGAGCACCACCATGTAAAGTAAAATAATCACTTTATTGGGAGTACATACAAACATACACATAACACTAAAGACATTTAAGACATTGCTACACCTCCAATCTTCTCAACTTCTAAATGACCCACTGCTAACAAGTTCCAAAAAGAAACTATGTGTATAAATATAATCATGGACCCATATGGAGAATCAATATCTTGTTCTGAACATAACATATATTTTGTGTCGGACAAAAAAAACAACTAATTTTTATCTATAAATCCCTATATACATGTGCTTTGCAATATGCAACAACAAGTGGCAGAAACAACATAATATTATACTATTTGTAAGAAAAAAGACCTAGTTCATTGTCATTAGAGTGGATCAACACCCAGGGGGGATCGGATCCCTCCCCGCGGGGCGTCCGAAATCGGCATGTCCCGCGGGGAGAAACCCCCCAGGAAGCCCAGAAACCTTACCTTAACCCTGTTCCAACGGCGCATGCGCGGGCCGCGGCCGCGTCTTGTGCTTCCCTCTAGCAGGGCGCGCACCCACGCCGGCCGTTTGTGAATGGCCGGCGCAGGCGCGCTCCCTGTTAGAGGGAAGCGCGAGACGCGGCCTCCGGCGCTCAGAGCCGCTGTGGTTGGACGCCGCTTGTACGTGCATACCACAGCGGCTCTGAGCGCTCTGATTGGACGAGCGCCCGTGTAGGAGCGTGGTGAGGTGAGTGTTTCCAGGCGTTCTGGGGGGTTTCACACAGCGATCGGGGTGCCCCACCGAAATGGACCAAAACCCAGGATAGTGAAAATCCTGGGTGTTGGTCCACTTTAAGGAATTGTGAAAAAAACGTACTATATACAATATTCGCACAAAATATTAGCCAAAGTAGCAGAGCAGTTGATACAATGAAATAAATAACAATAACAAGTGAATATCTAATCCCAGGTGTTCATACACAAGAAACCAACTACAAAGTGCAAATGCATGGGCACAGATACATAATTACCACTTTTAGGCTAAACAACACGGAGTCCATGGAGTGGGGAGGTGAAGATGGAGGCAGCAGTTTCATTGTATCAACTGCTCTGCTACTTTGGCTAATATAACTGGTGCCTCGCGTGTTGTCCGGTTGTTGTTGCTCTTCAGGATCCTTTGTCATGCCGTCTTCTATCGGTGCAGTGGTTCATTTGCGCCAATAGAAGACGGCATGACAAAGGTCCACCTTGGTCCACCTTCATTTCTTTTGAATTTGTGCAAGCACATGGTGTGTGGGGTCTAGGCTGTATTGCAAGGTCTTTGACCCTTCCACCCCATGGCTTGCACTTGAGGTTTAGGGCAACCTCAGGTAAGCCTGCTCCCAATTTATCTATTGCACTGTATGTCCCAAATGGGGCTCTCAGAGATTAGAGTTAGGACTGCACCCCACAGAGGCACCTTGGCGCTGGTGGTGCAGCTTAAGCTACTTCTGCAGATGTGTGTGACCGAGCCTCTGTTTTTAACCAAGTTTAGAGACAGATTGTAGGTTGGTCTGCAAGCTAACAGGGTTGAGTGCTGTGGCTCCTTTAAGACTTTTCCACCTTCATTGCAGCCTGACTCCAGCCACAATGGTCCTCTTAGTGTAAGAAAGGTAAGTGTACTCAGTTGTTGTTTTGGGGTACAGCCCCTGTATAGGGTTAATTATGAGGGTCCCCGGCTAGGACACTACTGTCACTACTGTCACCCTCTTTGTCTTTGGAAAAGGGGAGCTTCTTGCCAAAACGGGCCTTCAGGCTCTCCCGAAAGTGCGCAGAGGTGAGAAGGGGGGCAGGAAGAGAGACACCACGAGGGAGCTGGGAGAGCTGGGCTAAATCTCAAAGCCTTGGCCCTCCCCCCAAAGCTACCAGATAGTCCATGTCGGTTGGTGTCTGAAGGACTCAGAGACTAGATGGTCGTCCTCCCGTCCCTTCCCCTAAACCTCATGGGCACCTTGCCACTCTTCCCGGGCACTATAACTGGTGCCTCACGTGTTGTCCGGTTGTGTTGCTCTTCAGGGTCCTTTGTCATGCTTTTGTCATGCCGTCTTCTATTGGTGCAGTGGTTCTTTTGCGCCAATAGAAGACGGCATGACAAAGGTCCACCTTGGTCAACCTTCATTGCAGCCTGACTCCAGCCACAATGGTCCTGTTAGTGTAAGAAAGGTAAGTGTACTCAGTTGTTACAGCCCCTGTATAGGGTTATTGAGAGTACCCAGCTAGGACACTACTGTCACCCTCTTTGTCTTTGGAAAAGGGGACCTTCTTGCCAAAACGGGCCTTCAGGCTCTCCCGAAAGTGCGCAGAGGTGAGAAGGAGGGCAGGAAGAGAGACACCACGAGGGAGCTGGGCTAAATCTCAAAGCCTTGGCCCTCCCCCTAAAGCTACCAGATAGTCCATGTCGGTTGGTGTCTGAAGGACTCAGAGACTAGATGGTCGTCCTCCCGTCCTGGCAGCACACCAGCCCCTATGGCGTTTGGCACAGGTCCGGTTCTCCTGGGTCCCCCTGGATAAATACCAGGCCTCTACCGATGGACACAGGGCTTTTCTACACACCTGGTGCCCAGGAGCAGGGCCGGATTAAGTGTGATGAAGGCCCCTGGGCACAAAATCTGGTAATAGTCCAGCCAAGTAACTGATTGGTGGTTGGCACCTGCCAGCTAGAGGTGAATGTGTCTGCTCTATGCACCGAACGCAGATCAGCATAGGAAATCTGAATGCAGCCTCTGATTGGCCGAGCGACACGCGTGGGAACCAGAAAGAGGTGAGTTTTCGGCCAATCCCGGGGAGATGAGCGCACCAAAATCGGGATGTCCCACCAGAGAGGATCAAAGGTCAGGGAAGGTAAATTCTTGGGTTTCGTTCCTCATTGCCTACTTGCGTTTCGGCAGCTTAAATGTTATCGCGGCCCATTAAAGTGGAACAAAAAGACAACGTGGCCCTTGGCATCCCCTGGCCTGGATGCTCGACCTTCTTGTGACTGATAATCAGACTTTTCTATATTTATCATACCTACCAACTTTCCAGGGTTGGAAAGAGGGACGTTTGTTAAATTAGGCCACGTCCCTCATTGAGGGATGGATAGGAGATACATTGTAACAGTTACAACAATAGACAAATTTATAGTTTATTGATGCAGATCTGCATTTTACACCTCAAAGAGGGACAATATGTAAATGAAGCCACACCCCCTCACTCAAGGATGGATGAAACCACACCCCCTCATTAAGGAATGATGAAGACACGCCCCCTCATTGGGGGATGGATAGGACATAGGGTGTAACAGTTACAATAGAAACACTTTGAATAGACAAATTAATCATTTATTGATGCAGATCTGCATGTTACACCTCAAAGAGGGACAAATGAGAACAACGAGGGACAGGGGGACATGGACTCAAAAGAGGGACAATATGTAAATGAAACCGAGCCCCCGCATTGAGGGATGGATGGAGCCACACCCCCTCATTGAGGGATGGATGAAGCCACACCCCCCCATTGAGGGATGGGTGAAGCCACGCCCCCTTATTGAGGGGTGGATGAAGCCACGCCCCCTCATTGAGGGATGGATGAAGCCACACCCCCTCATTGAGGGATGGATGAAGCCACACCCCCTCATTGAGGGATGGATAGGAGATACATTGTAACAGTTACAGCAATAGAAACACTTTATATAGGCAAATGAATCATTTATTGCTGCAGATCTGCATGTTACACCTCAAAGAGGGACAAATGAGAACGAGGGACAGGGGGCATGGACTCAAAAGAGGGACAATATGTATATTAAGCCCCACCCCTTAATTAGGGATAGATGAAGCCACACACCCTCATCGAGGAATGTATGAAGCCACGCCCCCTCATTGAGGAATAGATGAAGTCACGCCCCCTCATTGAAGGGTGGATGAAGCCACACACCCTCATTGAAGGGTGGATGAAGCCACGCCCCCTCATTGGGGGATGGATAGGAGATACATTGTAACAGTTACAACAATAGAAACACTTTGAATAGGCAAATGAATCATTTATTGCTGCAGATCTGCATGTTACACCTCAAAGAGGGACAAATGGGAACAACGAGGGACAGGGGGACATGGACTCAAAAGAGGGACAGTCCCTCCAAATCAGGGACACTTGGAAGGTATGCATTTATATTCCTTTTTATTCATTATAATAGTGATTCTCGCTTTCTCTTACACTGTATTATATTCTGTCCTAGTCGCATCCCTATTATTAGATGGTGGGACAATCCCAGTGCTAATCCCTCTTTACTTTGATTTCTGGGAGCCATCAGAGGAGCAGCAGGTGTTGTGCGCCCTCCCCATCATCGTGTTACTTTGTATAATGGAGTCGGGGCAGATGGACGCAGCCACTGAGAACATTCATAACGCGCCGGCCATTTTTTTAGATCATTCTTTATTATCTGATCTTACAGCAATTGGAGTAATAACTTCTGATTGTATGGAGGAGAAAGCCGATTATTCCGCGCAGGAATTACAGGCCACTTATCTTATATGTTTCACCCCCCCGTACATATAGATTGCTCACATTAATCCGGACCTTTACCCTGAGTAAGAGCCTATCTTGTATATTTCCCACACCCTGTACATACAGATTGCTCACATTAATCCGGACCTTCACCCTGAATAAGAGCCTATCTTGTATATTTCCCACACCCTGTACATACAGATTGCTCACATTAATCCGGACCTTCACCCTGAATAAGAGTCTATCTTATATGTGTCCCCCACCCTGTACATACAGATTGCTCACATTAATCCGGTCCTTCACCCTGAATAAGAGCCTATCTTATATGTTTCCCACACCCTGTACATACAGATTGCTCACATTAATCCAGACCTTCACCCTGAATAAGAGCCTATCTTATATGTTTTCCCCCCTGTACATACAGATTGCTCACATTAATCTGGACCTTCACCCTGAATAAGAGCCTATCTTGTATATTTCCCACACCCTGTACATACAGATTGCTCACATTAATCCGGACCTTCACCCTGAATAAGAGTCTATCTTATATGTTTCCCACACCCTGTACATACAGATTGCCCACATTAATCCGGACCTTCACCCTGAATAAGAGCCTATCTTATATGTGTCCCCCACCCTGTACATACAGATTACTCACATTAATCCGGACCTTCAACCTGAATAAGAGCCTATCTTGTATGTTTCCCACACCCTGTACATACAAATTGCTCACATTAATCCGGACCCTCACCCTGAATAAGAGTCTATCTTATATGTTTCCCCCCTGTACCTACAGATTGCTCACATTAATCCGGACCTTCACCCTGAATAAGAGCCTATTTTATATGTTTCCCACACCCTGTACATACAGATTGCCCACATTAAAAATCATCCTACCTGCATCTATTGTATGTTATGAGCCTTTAAACATCCAAGATGGCGGCTCATGGAGCATCAGGCAGCCTGCAAACAGGAAGTGACTTCTGACTATGCTGCTTTGCATTCTTGGATTGCTGACCTTTTCCTGACCCCAGCTCTGCTCTGTCTGAGCAAAGCACAGCTATAACCCTCCCCCCTGTACTTTATCCCACTCTCCTCTCCTCAGTAAGTGTGATGCTTCTGAGTCAAGATGGCGGCGCCCGTATCCTAAAGTCCTGAACAGAGTTGCAGCCCAGTGGGGGAAAGAATAAGTAAGTAAGTGAATAAAAACTTAACATATATTAACTTTAGATGCTGGGGAATCTTTTTTTTAGAGTTCGGGCTTCTCAATAAATCACGGTGAAGGTCCGGTTTAAATGCGCTTAAAGTGGACCAAAACCCAGGACTTTGGCTATCTGGCTATCCTGGGTTTTTGTCCTTGCCCCCAGGGGGCACCGATCGGGGATGCCCCGCTGTGTTAACAACCCCAAGGTCACCAGAGCAAACTCACCTCGACCATTTGTCCAATCCGCGCGTTCGGATCTGCTGATGTCCCTTCGTCTAAGGGCCTTATTTATGAAGCTCTAGCGCCAGGTAGCGCCTTGTAAGCGTCAGGTGAACGCCGGACACGGCAGCAATTACACATTTATGAAGCCGAATCTGGTGAGCGACTAGAACAACGCCATGTAGCGTCCGATTCATCATTATCCCAGGTTCAGCGTACAGCGCCGGCGTTCAGCCTTGCAGAGCGCCACGTCTTACCTGTCGCTACCTGGCGCTCTCCCATATATTTCTATGGACGATCCTTAAATCCCTTTCCTGATCCCAATTTTTTTTTCTTTTTTTAATAAAATCTCAAATCTCTCTGACATGTATTCTGTGCAAGAAAATGACATTTTTGAAAACTTTTTGGATTAATAATATATTTTTATGCAGAATTGTCCTGACACGTCTGGTATTAAAGTGTTCATGTTACAATGTTATAACAATGTCATTCCATGTGTTTTCGCTTTGTTACTAGTGGATACATGTTCAAAAACAGACTTTAATCACACAGCGTCTGGCGCTCTGGGCTACAACGACCAAATATTAAGCGCATTTTGAGCTGTGTGAGGCAGTTTTGTTGATGAATGTGATGTGAGTCAGTCGCACTGAGCTGGCGCTACCGTTCGCTCCCATACAGCGTAGTACAGCGACTCACACAACATATTAATCAATGCCAGCCAGCAACTGAGGCGCTTTGAAACAACTAACCGTGGCCGAGCACAGGGACTACTAGCGGTCGCTCTGAAATCCACACTACATGCGCTTATCTGTCGCTACCTGGCGTTAGTAATAAATCAGCCTGCCTGTCTTCGCCTAGTGCGAGCAGCTCCAACTGCGCTGATGGACGCACCCCCCGCTTGCCAGTGCCGGCCATTCACAAATGCCTGGTGTGGGCACGCGTCCTGCTAGAGGGATAGCGGGGATGCGGCTTGCGCATGCGCCGTTGTACTGGAAAAGAAGGTAAGTGTATGGGGCGACCCGGGGGTTTCACACTGCGGGGCATCCTGATTTTGTAACCCGGGGGGAGGGAATCTGCCTCTATGTAATGTCCTTGTAGACACGCAACAATTTATGATCATAAAAAAAAAACAATCCATTTGTATTAGCATCATTTTTTATAAAGCGCTATCCTCTTCCGTAGCGCTGTACAAAGCACTCCTTCCGCCATCATACCTCCCGAATTTTCAGGATGGGAAAGAGGGACAATTGTTAAATTTGGCCACGCCCCCTTATTGGTGGATGGATAGGCGATAGGATGTAACAGTTACAACAATAGAAACACTTTGAATAGGCAAATTAATAATTTATTGCTGCAGATCTGCATGTTACACCTCAAAGAGGGACAAAATGTAAATGAAGCCACGCCCCTCATTGAGGGATGGATAGGAGATAGGATGTAACAGTTACAACAATAGAAACACTTTGAATAGGCAAATGAATCCTTTATTGTTGTAGATCTGCATGTTACACCTCAAAGAGGGACAAATGAGAACAACGAGGGACAGGGGGCCATGGACTCATAAGAGGGACAGTCCCTCCAAATCAGGGACACTTGGGAGGTATGCGTCATGTAGGGCCTGTTCCTCTTTCCAGCCCCCGGCTGCTCGGGCCTGTTAAGGACCTTGGCGTTTCCATGGCAACAGAACGCTGGCTGTGAATTCATCAGCATGAATAATACAGGCCGCACATTGATCCGCCATCGACAAAGCCATCCCGCCGCTTCCCGCAGCCGCCCCAAGGTAAAGAGAACCTGTCATCGGAGGGAAAAAGGGGGACAACGCCCCCCTCCTGGTGCCCCGATCCCTCCTCCGCACTCCCTCAGTTTATTGCTTTAGTATTTTGGCCTGGGCTTACTTGGGAGGTATGGCAATTTTTTCTAAGTGTCCCTGATTTGGAGGGACTGTCCCTCGTTTGAGTCCCCCTGTCCCTCATTGTTCCCATTTGTCCCTCTTTGAGGTGTAACATGCAGATCTGCAGCAATAAATGATTCATTTGACTATTGAAAGTGTTTCTATTGTTGTAACTGTTACATCTTATCTCCTATCCAACCCTCAATGAGGGGGCGTGGCTTCACCCATCCCTCAATGAGGGGGCGTGGCTTCATATATCCCTCAATTGGGGGCGTGGCTTCATCCATCCCTCAATGAGGGGGCGTGGCTTCATCCATCCCTCAATGAGGGTGTGTGGCTTTATCCATCCCTCAATGAGGGGGCGTGGCTTCATCCATCCCTCAATGAGGGTGTGTGGCTTTATCCATCCCTCAGTGAGGGGGTGTGGCTTTATCCATCCCTCAATGAGGGGGCGTGGCTTCATCCATCCCTCAATGAGGGGGTGTGGCTTTATTCATCCCTCAACGACGGTGTGTGGTTTCATCCATCCCTCAATGAGGGTGTGTGGTTTCATCCATCCCTTAATGAGGGGGTGTGGCCTCATTTACATATAGGTGTAGGTGTAACTGTTACATCCTATCTCCTATCCATCCCTCAATGAGGGGGCGTGGCTTCACCCATCCCGCAATGAGGGGGCGTGGCTTCATCCATCCCTCAATGAGGGTGTGTGGCTTTATCCATCCCTCAATGAGGGGGCGTGGCTTTATCCATCCCTCAATGAGGGGGTGTGGCTTCATCCATCCCTCAATGAGGGTGTGTAGCTTTATCCATCCCTCAACGAGGGTGTGTGGTTTCATCCATCCCTCAATGAGGGGGTGTGGTTTCATCCATCCCTCAATGAGGGGGTGTGGTTTCATCCATCCCTCAATGAGGGGGTGTGGTTTCATCCATCCCTCAATGAGGGGGTGTGGCTTCATCCATCCCTCAATGAGGGGGTGTGGCTTCATCCATCCCCCAATTGTCCCTCTTTGAGGTGTAAATTCTTGAAAAAGGACCAGCACACCGGTGTTGTGAAAAGATAATGTTGTATTTACAGCATAAAAACATATCCATCCATGCTGTGTAAACAAATAACCCATCCATAAAGAATAAAGTTCATGAGCAAAAGATATTCCATCATACGGCAATAAAAGTCCAAAGACGCCGACGTTTCGGGGGTTAATATGCCCCCTTCCTCAGGGCGGACTTGCAAACAGTACAAGGGCACATTGTACGGTTAAATGCTAGGAGCGAGGTGACATCATAGTGATGTCAGCGGGATTAACATATCAGAAAGGAATAAGAATATTAAATAAAAAGATTGAATAAAAAAGATACTTACCTGGTCCCGTCGGAGCCCGCAAGAGCAAGCGGAGCTCCGTCACCGCCATCCGCCGCTCGCAACTAAGCGAGCAATGGTTTCCCCGTCTGCTGGGGGGGGGGGGGGGAAGATGTGTGACGCCGGGCGGCAACTGGTGACGCGGCAGCGGTCGCGATCTGATAGCGTTAGCTCTTCGGGCCAGGGCAGCATAAAACGAGCATAACAATTGTAATGAACATAGTGGAGTAAGATGGAGAAAAGAGGGACAAGGAAGGGGGAAGCACAGGAGGAGTAGTGGGCACACTAACAGAGATCTATGGGGAGAAGGGCAAGGGAACAAATGGCAAGAGGGACAAAGAGAAAAGAGGGAACAGAGAGGGAGCAGAGAGAGACAAGTATTAGAAAGCAGCAGTCAGGTAGCAAAGAGGGGAAGGGCGAGGTAAAAACACAATTCTGTGAAACTCACCTGGGGATCCATTCCAGACCCTCCTTACACTTGGGATTACTTCCTTGCCTGAAGGGTGTGACTGCAAGACAAAAAAGGTTTGGCCCCTCCCGACCCCATAAGTAGCAACTGCCTCCTAATCAAAACCTTATAGCCTTACTTAAAAAGCCGTAAATCATAAAACCAGAGGCAGGCCGGGAGCCCCCTTATAGAAGACAATGTTACCTCACACCCAACTCCGCTTGAATTCTCTCAATATATACTTTTTTTTTTTCTTTTTTAATGCCAGTGAAATAATAAATGGACTAAACACCATCAAAAAAGCATCCAAAGATAGATCATGACCCAAAAGGGTGGACCGGAGGGTCTGGAATGGATCCCCAGAAAAATCAATTCTACAGGTGAGTTTCACAGAATTGTGTTTTTTCTTCCGATCCATTCCAGACCCTCCTTACACTTGGGATCTCCAAAAGCAGTGCCATCTATGGGCGGGATCCCCAATGCGGAACAGCAGGTAGTTTATTTTACTGTGAACAAAGGGGGAGTGGCAGCTGCTCAGACCATTTTATAACTAACCTGGGAGGTGCAAGTCAGCAGGGCAATTAGGTTACTAAAGACTTGAAGGAGCCGCAGCACTCAACCCTGTTAGCTTGCAGACCAACCTATAATCTGTCTCTAAATCTGGTAACAACAGAGGCTCGGTCACACACATCTGCAGAAGTATGCTAAGCTGCACCACCACGCCAAGGTGCCTCTATGGGTGCAGTCCTAACTCTAATCTCTGAGAGCCCCAATTGGGACATACAATGCAATAGATAAAATGGGAGCAGCTTACCTGAGGTTGCCCTAAACCTCATGTGCAAGCCATGGGGTGGAAGGGTCAAGACCTTGCAATACAGCCTAGACCACACACCCCATGTGCTTGCACAAATTCAAAGTGGACAAATGGGGCTCTCAGAGATTAGAGTTAGGACTGCACCCATAGAGGCACCTTGGCGTGGTGGTGCAGCTTAGCATACTTCTACAGATTTGTGTGACCGAGCCTCTGTTTTTACCAGATTTAGAGACAGATTATAGGTTGGTCTGCAAGCTAACAGGGTTGAGTGCTACGGCTCCTTCAAGTCTTTAGTTTATTTCACTACTCGCCTGAAGAACCTTTCGACCAACCACAGCGTCAGCTGAGGCCCTAACACTTACCTTGTAAAATTGGTAAATGTATGAACCGAAGACCAGGTGGCAGCTTTACAAACCTGTTCCACCGAGGCCTGATGCTGAAAGGCCCAGGAAGCACCAATGGCCCTAGTGGAAAGAGCTGTGACCCAAACAAGGGCCTCCTTCCCCTTGGCAGAATAGACTCTCTTACCACTGTCTGTCTAATCCATCGACTGATGGCAGACTTAGCTGGTGGAAGACCTTTCCGTGGACCCTCAGGTATGACATAAGAAGTCCAAACTATGGAAAGATTGTGTAGTGAGATAATACCTCAGTGCTCGCACATCCAAACAGTGAAGAACACCCCTTCCTTATCAGACACTGGAGCAGGACATAAGGCAATAACCATCTCTTCATTAAATGAAAAGAAACCTTTATGAAGAAAATCCTAAAACACTCAAATAACGAGGCTTAGTGATAAGCTGCTAATCCAGAAACCCGCCTGCTGAGGTTATTGCCACTAAGAGATAACCATAAGCGCTCTTAGACTTAATGACGCATCTACCATGGTTCAAAAAAAGGGGGACCCTGAAAAAACAAGTTCAGGTCCCAAGCCGGTAGAAGTGGATTAAGAGGAGGCCGCACATGAGCGACTCCTTGTAAAACAAGTTCTGATAAAATCATTCTCAGCTATGGGTTTCTGAAAGAAGACAGACAGATATTTGTCCTCAATTGAAGACCTTCATCAAGACTTCTGCAAAAAAATCTATATATTCTACAAGCGAACCCCTGGATTCGCACCAAGCTATAAATGCTTGCCAGACTCTATAGTAGATCACTTGATAAAGATTTCGTCCTGGCCTGAATCATAGATGATTCTGGCAGAAAATAACCCTTTCTTCCAAGATAAAGGATTCAATAGCCAGGCCTTCCAACCCAGAACCTGTGATTTGGGATGCCTTAGAGGCCCCTGTGTGAGAAGATCTGGATCGTCGCCTCCACAAGTTGCCCTGTGACATCCTTACTATGTCTGAGAACCAGCTTCTTCTTGTCACCGAGGAGCCACCAAAATGGTTGGGACTCCCTTGTGAGCTAAACCTTTTTTAGTACTTGAAGCAGGAGTGAAATCAGAGGGAAATGCATAAAGAAGCTTGAATGCTGACCACTGAAGAGTCAGGATATCTGTTGCTATTGTTAGAGGATCCCTGGACCGGGACAAACTTCGGACCTTCTGACTGAGCCGTGATGCAAGAGATCTACATCTGGGATTCCCCAGCACATGCATACGGATTAAAAAAAACCCTGGCTAAGAGACCATTCCCTCTGATGCAGGATCGTTCTGCTGAGATGATTGGCCTACAAGTTGTCCACTCCAGGTATGTGTACCACCAAAAGACAAGTAAAAAACCCAGCTCACTTCCATCAGGGCTTTACTGCTTCTGATGACCTCATGGTGGTTGATATATACCACCGCCGTCCAATTGTCTGTTTGAATCTAGACGGGATGCCCCATCAGATGGGATGTCCAATGTCTGAATACAATAGAATAGCTCTCAGTTTCAGGATCTTTATGGAGATTCTGCGCTCTTTCGGACTCCACTGTCCCTGGATCCTTTGTGACTCCATGACACTCCCCCAACCAGATAGACTGGCATCCATGGTGATGATCTTCCACTGTACTGGAAGGAAGGATTTGCCAGTCTGAAGAGGCTGAGGACCAGGCTAGAGACCGCCTTGCTGACTGTGTCATGCAAAAAGAATGAATCAGAGTGTCGATCGATCTCAGATTGTGAGCAATTCCATCTGCAGGGGTCTTGTGTGAACAGTGCAAAAGGTACTGACTCAAGCAAGATACCATCAGGCCCAACAGACATATTCCTTGCTGAATCGTCAGGTGAGGGCAAGACAAGAGACCCTGTACCCTGGCCTGGAGTAAGAGTCACTTCTGTGTTGGAAAAAACACTTTTGCCTGAGACGTGTCTAATGCCAGTCCCAAAAAGAATAACTCTTGAAGCCATGATATGATATTTGACTTAAGAATTCAACTGGATAGTCAATTATCCAATGTTGATCAGACAGTCTGTGTATTATTCTGGGCCCCCTGACATGATGGGGCCCATATTAACAGATAGTCTAAGTAAGGGATTATATGTATACCCTGACTTCTTAGAGAAAACATGAGACCTGCCAACACCTTGGTAAACACCCTTGGTGCTGAAGATAGACCAAAGGGTAACGCCACACAAGATGTAGGCCACCTCCAGCAATGTAGGTATGTATCCTTATATATACACTGGCCGGCTGGAGTAACTTCACTGTGGATCAACAACTCCAATCTCTAAAAAGGCGAGATACGGCAGATCTCAATGCTTCTGCTTACTGCAGAATTCTGGATACCCCTGACCAAGAGAATCTCCAAGGGGGTCTGGCTCCTAATTTGATCTTGTAACCTGAGGATACAACTTCCTGTATCCAAATATCTGTTACATGAAGCCTACAGATATGAGCAAAATGCAGAAGTGGTCCCCCCACACCTGCAAGTGCGGGGGCGTCCCTTCATGCCTGAACAGGCTTTGAAGGGGGTCTGGCTTTATTCTGCCAGACACCTGTTGCCTTAATTTGGAACTTTGTCTTATTCCAAAAATCTCTTCGGTATCCCGAAGAGGCCTAACTTCTAACCGGAACCCCGAAGTATTAGAGGCCCTGCGGAAGCAGTATTAAACTTCGGCTTCTGTGGCAGATTAAATGACTTACCACTAGTAGCATACTTTACCATGTCAACCAAGCACTCCCCAAACAGACGCCCCACCTTAAAAGGGGAGTCCCGTCATATTCCTTTTTAGAGGCTATGTCAGCTGACCATTGCTTAAGCCATAAAGCACGCCTTAAGGCGACCACCAGAGCTAGGCCTCTGGCCCACAACCAGATCAAACCTCCATAGCCTGGATCACATACCTGTTAGAGCCAACTGGCTTTGATCAACTGGGAGCATGGCTTCCATGAACGAGCCATACAAGTCTTAGAGTCCAGTTGCTTTAACAACCTCCTGCTCACAAAAAATCCTATGGATGTAGCACAGGCCAGCCTCAAGGTCCACCCCATAAAAACATGACATGCCACCTGATCCACGCGCTTATCCGCTGGATCCTTTGGAGAAGCACTATCAGAGGATGGCATAACCAAAATCTTAAAGAGACCTGGCCCCAGAGCGTCCACCACAGGAGGGTGAGACCATAATTCAATCTGATCTGGAGGAAAAGACTTAGGCCCTTATTTAACAAGGGATAGCGGCAGGTACCGAATGGTGAGCGAACGGTAATGACGCTCACCGCCACGAGAACGCCGGCTCCCCTCCGCAATCACACATTTATCAAGCCGATCCTGCTTAGCGACTGACAGAGCGCCAGATAGCGAATCATTCATCATTATTCCAGCCTCACCCCACAGCGCCAGCGAGCGACCTTGAACAGCGACAGGTATGACCTCTCGCTACCTGGCGCTCTCCAATGCATTTCAATGGAGCAATCTTTAAATATTCATAATTTATTGCTATTATTTATTTATTTATTTTTTTTAATGTCAAAAATTCTGTGACCACTTCTGCAATGTTAGATATTTTTTTTAAGCTAAAAAAAAAAAAAATAAATAATTGTGCAGAATTGATATTACAGGTCTGATATTAATGTATTCATATTACAAACTGTTTTGAAAAACATGTTTTTTTTTTTTTTTTTCTAAAAATATGGTTGTTTGGGGGTTAAAAAACTACTTTTAACCCATCGCCGCCAGCGCTCTGGGGTTTAAACAAGCATTTCACAGCGCAGAATTTTTGGAGCGTGATTTGTTAATGAATATGCAGGGAGCCGTTCGCTATGGCCGTTCGCTGTCATGCGCTCCCATACAGCGCGGAACCTGTCAAACAGCGACTCATAACCCCGTATTCAACATTACCGCACACCGACTGAGTCGGTGTCAACAGCCGAACAACGGCCAAGCAAAGCGAATACTAGCGGGCGCTGTGAAAATAACGCTACTGTCGCTCATCTGTCGCTACCTGGCGCTATTAATGAATCAGCCTGATAGTATCTAGTACTTTAGGAATGGTCCGAAAACAACCTGACTTCTGCCATTCCCTATTGATCAGATTATAATAAAGCGTATGCTCTGCAACATCCTCCAGAATGGAGGAAATCAACCATCCTTTTTTTTTTATTACCTTTTTAGTAGCCAATACTCCATGATGACTCTATAGGTTTAGGACCACTTGAGGGCTGCCGACAGAGTTTAAAGACTCAGAAAGAGACTATGGCAGCCACAATATCCTCTTCAATACACTCAGAGGAATCGTTTTTTTTTTTTCTTTTTTTACAAACCTTCTTAGTAGTCACACTAAAGGTTTAGGTCCGCATTAAGTCTGCAAAGGGGGTTTTTCATCAAAATACAATTCTTTCAAAGAAATATATAAAGTAATATAATATGTTTGGTAGCAGATATAACAAAACAAAACAAAACAAGTTCTGCCCTGAGGAAGTGACACTTGGTCGTCACGAAACGCGTTGGATCTGGGCAGGGGGGGTCCCCTTTGGCGTTGATACTGCAGTCTGGACACGTGAGGTCTTATTATTATTAGTGTGATATATGTGATATAGTGTGTTATTATTAGTGTGATATATGTATATGTCGGCTTTTGTTCTCACCTGGCTGGTCCTCTTGATGATTATTTTGCATTTTTGCACATAGGAGAATATTGCACTAGGCAATGGTTATAGAGGGGAGGTCATATTCAGATTTTACCGGGGTTTAATTTATATGCACATTTTCATGTATATGTATGTATTAGGTACACTAGGTAGGTATTAGGCATTTTCTGGCTAGGTTAAAGCGGACCTTAAAACGGATTATCATTGGAACACTATATCGTGACTTTGAGTGTTCTTATTATATATTATCATCCATTTTGGGGTGCCCCCCCCCCGTTCCATTCCCTTCCCCTAGTGAGGACACATTTGTTGTATGTGTTTTTTAAAATGTTTTTAACATGTCTATATATCATCATTTATTAATTAAATAAAATATTGTTATCGAGATAGTTGGTGGTGCCACGTTTTTTGATTGGGTGGGTTGGCGAGTTGTGGGACTCCCTCCTTTTTTGTAATTGTAGTTTGGTAGCAGATACATCTTAACGGGAAGCAGTTCTGCTATATGCAAGATATTCAGTGAGCCCCTCAGAGCACCAGCAATAGGGGTCAGAGCCCCCCTTATCCAGTGCCACTGCACGCATACTGGACATGGGGTAAATCTGTTAAGACCAGATCTGCTACCCCAGATGCCTCCGACGTGGTGAATTTAATAATACTAGTCTAAGATCCAGGGGTTTTGACCAGTATAGATAGGTTCTCGACAGTCACACGAGTACTGCGAGTCCTCTGGGGGGGGGGGGGGGGGGTACCATCATATAGTAATATTATATTTGCACTTTCCCAATATATAATAGTATCAAAAAACAATAAAAAACAATAAAAACAAACAAAATGACCTGCCAAAAGGTCCACTTGACGGTGGCCGTGTAGTGGCTCAGAGCAGCCCCTTTTTGCTTGCCAACAACCTCAGCGTAAAGTGGACCAACACCCAGGGGGGATCGGCCCGGAAATCTATAAGATTCCCGGACCGATCAGATCCCTCCCCGCTGGGCATCCGAAATCGGGATGTCCCGCGGGGAGGAACCCCCCAGGAGGCCCACAAACCTTACCTCAGCCCCGTTCCATCGGCGCATGCGCGAGCCTCTAGCAGGGCGCGCACCCGCGCCGGCCGTTTGTGAATGGCCGGTGCAGGCGCGCTCCCTGTTAGAGGGAAGCGCGAGACGCGGCCTCCAGCGCTCAGAGCCAGCTGAGCTGCTATGCGCTGTGATTGGCTGGCGCGGTCACGTGGGAGCGTGGTGAGGTGAGTATTTCTGGGCTTTCTGGGGGGTTTCAGACAGCGGGGCACCCCCGATCGGGGTGCCCCACCGAAGTGGACCAGAACCCAGGATAGTCAAAATCCTGGGTGTTGGTTCACTTTAAACACATGGGAAAGAGCAATAAGAAAGGGAAAATCCCTTGTTCCCCCCCGAGCAGGCTCACCAGATAAAAACCTGCAGCTGACTTGCTTTTTAAAGTGGACCAACACCCTCCCCTGATCGGCCCGGGAATCTTATAGATTTCATAGCGACTCAGTCGCTGTTCAGTAATGTTGAATACATTGTGAGGAGTCGCTATTTGACCAGTACAGCGCTGTATGGGAGCGCATGTTAGCGACTGCTCATAGCGACCGACTCACACCATATTCAGCAAAAAAACAGCCTCGCAAATCTCTGGCGCTGAAAAATGCTTCTCTGAAGCCCAGAGCGCAGGAGGCGGTGTGTTTAAAGTCTGTTTTTCAGCATCTATCCACTAATAACAAAGCGAATACATATGGAATTACATTGTAGCAACATTGTAACATGAACACTTTAAAGTGGACCAACACCCACCCCTGATCGGCCCGGAAATCTTATAGATCAGCTCCCTCCCCGCGGGGCATCCGAAATCGGCCCCGCTGTGTGAAACCCCCCAGAAAGCCCCTAAAAACGTACCTTATCGGCGACGGATAAGCCGCTGCCGCCTCCCACGCGTGCCTCTAGCAAGACGCGTGCCCTGTAAGAGGGACGCGTGGGAGGCGGCGGAGGCTTATCCGTCGCCGATAAGGTAAGATTTTAGGGGCTTTTCCGCACAGCGGGGCAAGTGGACCAATCCTGGGTGTTGGTCCACTTTAATGAAAGCCTGCAGCCCTGAGCAGGGGCGGGCTGGCTGCAGGGCATACTGGGACAAATCCCGGTAGGCCGCGGCTTGTCCTGCCTTTCTGGCTCCCCGTGTACCTTCTGGGGGCTGCTCGTAGTTCCGCAGCGGGCGGGCCGGGTGATAGCAGGAGAGGCCAGGCATTACGGCGGCTCCGGGCGCTCTGCAGCAGCCTCTGATGTCCGGGCTGCAATACAAGTGAGTGTCATTAGTTCCGGCCGCTTCTGCCTTCACCTGACAGTAATGTGGAGCTGTCAAACCTCGCTGCAGTTTCCCCCTCGGCGCTGTTACACTGAGGGACAGTCCAGAGCCAGGACAAATTGGCGCTGTTCTGTATTTCCCTTTCTGTGCTTTGCTTTGGAGTGGTAAGCTGACGGCTGCTTATCATTTATTTAATTTTTTATGGGGGGTTGTAAATTTCTAAATTTCCTGGAGTTTGGCTTGATTGGTGACCAGGGTCGCCTGATTCCCTATCCCTGGGGCATCCCAAACTGTTTTGCTCTACTTTAAAGAGTTTTGGTCCTTTTCTGTGGGGCGTCCTGATTTGGGATGCCCCATTATGTCAAATCCCAAGTAAAAATACCTGACCACTAAACAAACAGCACATGCGTGGTCCAAACACGTGTCTGCAGCAGCTAGAGGCTGGCGGGATGTGGCTGGCAGCGTGCTCGGCTCCATCCAACCCTTAGCGAGGAGAACCCATGCATGAGCCACTGGATCGGCGGACAGGTAAGTTTTACTGGCGATCTGAGGGAGTTCCCAAATCAGGAAGCCCCACAGAAAAGGACCAAAACCCTTTGAAGTGGCCCAAAACCCAGGATTTTGACTATCCTGCCAGCGTCTAAGTGCAGTGACGCATGCGTGAGCCACAGCCGCAACCCCTGCTAACAGGGAGCGTGCCCCACCAGCCATTCACAAATGCATGGCGCGGGCTAGAGGGATAGCGGGGATGCGGTTGCAGCTCGCGCATGCGCCGTTGGACCAGGAAACAAAGTAAGTGAACGGGGTGACCTGGGGGGGGGTTCACACAGCGGAGCATCCCGATTTTGGATGCCCCGGGAGAAGGAAAGGAATGGCCTTATAGATTCCCGGGCCGATCCCGCTCAGATATATATATCGGGCAACGAAAATGGTGGAAGGACTTAAACTTAAAACTTATCAGGAGAGACTTAACTTAATGTGTACAGTCTGGAGGAAAGAAGGGAGAGGGGGCACATGATGGAGACCTTTATATATGTGACAGGATTGAATAAGGTTCAGGAGGGAAGTGTTTTTAAGAAGAAGCTTAATGATAGAACAAGGGGCCCAACCTGAAGCTGGTCGGAGGGAAGATCAGGAGCAATGTTAGAAAATATTATTTTACAGAAAGAGTAGTAGATGCTGGGAACAAACTTCCAGCAGAGGTAGTTGAAAAATCAACAGTCACTGGATTTAAACATTCCTGGGATAAGCCTCCATCTATCCTAAGATAAAGAGAACATACAGTATACACATAAGATACAGAGAACATACAGTATACACATAAGATACAGAGAACATACAGTGTACACATAAGATACAGAGAACATACAGTATATACATAAGATACAGAGAACATACAGTATATACATAAGATACAGAGAACATACAGTATACACATAAGATACAGAGAACATACAGTATATACATAAGATACAGAGAACATACAGTATATACATAAGATACAGAGAACATACAGTATACACATAAGATACAGAGAACATACAGTATACACATAACATACAGAGAACATACAGTATACACATAAGATACAGAGAACATACAGTATACACATAACATACAGAGAACATACAGTATACACATAAGATAAAGAGAACATACAGTATACACATAAGATAAAGAGAACATACAGTATATACATAAGATACAGAGAACATACAGTATACACATAAGATACAGAGAACATACAGTATACACATAAGATATAGAGAACATACAGTATATACATAAGATACAGAGAACATACAGTATACACATAAGATACAGAGAACATACAGTATACACATAAGATACAGAGAACACACAGTATACACATAAGATAAAGAGAACATACAGTATACACATAAGATACAGAGAACACACAGTATACACATAAGATACAGAGAACATACAGTATACACATAAGATACAGAGAACATACAGTATACACATAACATACAGAGAACATACAGTATACACATAAGATACAGAGAACATACAGTATACACATAACATACAGAGAACATACAGTATATACATAAGATACAGAGAACATACAGTATACACATAAGATACAGAGAACATACAGTATACACATAACATACAGAGAACATACAGTATACACATAAGATACAGAGAACATACAGTATACACATAAGATACAGAGAACATACAGTATATACATAAGATACAGAGAACATACAGTATATACATAAGATACAGAGAACATACAGTATACACATAAGATACAGAGAACATACAGTATACACATAAGATAAAGAGAACATACAGTATATACATAAGATACAGAGAACATACAGTATACACATAAGATACAGAGAACATACAGTATACACATAAGATATAGAGAACATACAGTATATACATAAGATACAGAGAACATACAGTATACACATAAGATACAGAGAACATACAGTATACACATAAGATACAGAGAACACACAGTATACACATAAGATAAAGAGAACATACAGTATACACATAAGATACAGAGAACACACAGTATACACATAAGATACAGAGAACATACAGTATACACATAAGATACAGAGAACATACAGTATACACATAACATACAGAGAACATACAGTATACACATAAGATACAGAGAACATACAGTATACACATAAGATACAGAGAACATACAGTATATACATAAGATACAGAGAACATACAGTATATACATAAGATACAGAGAACATACAGTATACACATAAGATACAGAGAACATACAGTATACACATAAGATACAGAGAACATACAGTATATACATAAGATACAGAGAACATACAGTATATACATAAGATACAGAGAACATACAGTATACACATAAGATACAGAGAACATACAGTATACACATAACATACAGAGAACATACAGTATACACATAAGATACAGAGAACATACAGTATACACATAAGATACAGAGAACATACAGTATACACATAAGATACAGAGAACACACAGTATACACATAAGATACAGAGAACATACAGTATATACATAAGATACAGAGAACATACAGTATATACATAAGATACAGAGAACATACAGTATATACATAAGATACAGAGAACATACAGTATACACATAAGATACAGAGAACATACAGTATATACATAAGATACAGAGAACATACAGTATACACATAAGGGCAGACTAGATGGAGCGTATGGTCTCCTTCTGCCGTCAACCTTCTATGTTTCTATGTTTCTATACATATATATTAATGTGGCATTGACCGGGCCGAGCACAGTACAGCAGGGCCAGTCTGACCATAAAGTCCAGGGCTGTTTTTCGGTCCCAGTCCGCCCCTGGCCCTGAGGGTTTAACCTCAGAACGCGCCACAGACCCCGGCTCTTCACCTTACCTTCGCGGACCCCAATTTAAACAGCAAAAAGCTGGGGAGGCGTAGAGCTGGGTCAGAGGAATAAGGTCGTGCAGGAAGCCGACAGGGTGCATCCCCTGCTTGCTGCCAATCCTTAAAGTGGACCAACACCCAGGATTTTGACTATCCTGGGTTTTGGTCCACTTCGGTGGGGCACCCCGATCGGGGGTGCCCCGCTGTGTGAAACCCCCCAGAAAGCCCAGAAATACTCTCCCCACCACGCTCCTACGCGGGCGCTCATCCAGTCAGAGAGCTCAGAGCCCATTGTTGTAACTGTTACAATATATCGCCTATCCATCCCTCAATGAGGGGGCGTGTCTTCATCCATCTCTCAATGAGGGGGTGTGGCCTAATTTAACAATTGTCCCTCTTTCCCACCCTGAAAAGTTGGGAGGTATGAAAATGGCTGCCCTGTCTCCTGCCTGACCTCACCAGATAAATGCTGTCAGCAGGGCCGGCGCCAGCACCCCCTGGTGGTCACGTGACACAATGGCAGATCCGATGCAGGAGGCAGGGGCGTGCGGTGACCGGGCATCAGCCAGGTGGAGACTGACCATCGCAAGTTCTTTCTTTCTGACTTTCCTTCTTTTCTTTCTTTTTTTCTCTTTCGTTCACATTCCTTTTTTTATTTCTTTCTTTCTCTTTCGCTCCTTCTTAGCATTCTGTGTTTTTTTATTCTTGTTCTCTTTTTCCTTCTCTCATACCTCATTCCTAATTTTTTTCATTGTCATTCTTCCCTTTCTTTCTTTATTTTCTTCTTTTCCTTCTTTCTGTTATTCCTACTATTCTTTCTTTGTCATTCTTTCTTCTTTTACTTTCTTTGGCATTCCAGTCGTTTCTTATTCCTTCTTCCTTCCACACTTCTTCGTTTCTTTCTTTGTCATCCATTCTTTTTTGTTCTTTGTTCTTTTTTTTTTCATTCCTACTTTTCTTTCTTTTTTTCTCTCTTTCTTTCACATTCCTTTTTATAATTTCTTTCTTTCACTCCTTCTTTTCTTTGTTTTCTTAGCATTCCGTGTTTTTTATTCCTGTTCTCTTTTTCCTTCTCTCGTGCCTCATTCATTATTTTCTTTCATTGTCCTGTCCTTTCTTTTCTTCTTTTCCTTCTTTCTATTATCCCTTCTATTCTTTCTTTGTAATTTTCTTTTCTTTTCTTTTTTTCATTCTTTCGCATTCCTTCTTTTCTTTTTTCCTTTTTTTTGTCATTCCTTCTATTCGTTCTTTGTCACTCCTTTCTTCTCTTTCTTTGTCATTCATTATATATAAATATTACATTTTATATTATTATATACATTTATTTCCATGATATACATTTATAATAACTATTTATAATAATAATTAATTCCTATAATAATAATGATCCCCGTTTCCCTTACAGAGGGACAACACCCCCCTCAGGTCTATAAGATTCTTGGGAGGCTGTAATGAAGGGTTTCCCATTAGCAGGCGCATTGCCAGGAAAAGGTGAGTCTCTCTCTGATGCCGGGCTTACTGATCACCTGAGCGGGTAGGAATACCGCCCAACTTTCGAAAACTGGAAAGAGGGACCTGTATCCCTCATTACAGCCAGTGAGGGGCATCCCTCATTACAGCCAGTGAGGGGCATCTCTCCGTTACAGCCAGCGGGGGCATCCCTCATTTTAGGCAGTGAGTAGAATCCCTCATTACAGCCAGTGAGGGGCATCCCTCATTACAGCCAGTGAGGGGCATCCCTCATTACAGCCAGTGAGGGGCATCCCTCATTACAGCCAGTGAGGGGCATCCCTCATTACAGCCAGTGAGGGGCATCCCTAATTACAGTCAGGTGATACAGGTGAGAATCTCTCTAATGCAGGGGTCCATGGCGGCAGGCAGGGGGTAGGTGAGGTGAGTTCAGTCCCTCTGTGGATCAGGAGGCTCCCTGGCACAATGTGCAGCTGTTTCCTGTCCCCCATTGTCTAAAGCTCCACTAGGAAAAGGATCTCTCTATCTGTCTAGGATGGTTTAGGTCCGCTTGAACAGAGATCCATTTTAACCCCCCTGCCCTGCGCACCCCCACCCCTCTCTCCGGCCGTATGAATTACGGCGATGTTTCCATGCGCCAATCGATGAGGCGACCATCAGCGCGTGGAAACATGCGGCCGGAGAGCCTCCTAATGACCATTAGCCTCCCTAATGTTTCTTCTATGTACAGCGCTGAAGCGCGGCGCTGCGAGAGGCGGGGGTAAGTGCCGCGGATTTATTGCGCTAGAGCGCTGCCGGATGGGCCATTTCACTTCCAAGCAATTAGCCAGCTCCGGGCCCTCAATCCTCAGGGGCCCCGTATACACACATATATATATACATCGCTGGGCCTGACGCAGCCCGGACTAGACAGTAAATGTGTCCGCCCTAAATTTATCATGAGCGGCGGGTGCGTGTCTGCATCATCATAATTAACATATTGTCATGTGACTGCTTCTATGTACAGCGCTGTGGTATATGTCAGCGCTATATAATGTATAATATCAGTGTGTGAGTGTGGAGGAGACATTAGAGTGTGAGCTCTGAGGGACAGGGGGTCATGTGACTGCTTCTATGTACAGCGCTGTGGTATATGTCAGCGCTATATAATGTATAATAACAGTGTGTGAGTGTGGAGGAGACATTAGAGTGTGAGCTCTGAGGGACAGGAGGTCATGTGACTGCTTCTATGTACAGCGCTGTGGTATATGTCAGCGCTATATAATGTATAATAACAGTGTGTGAGTGTGGAGGAGACATTAGAGTGTGAGCTCTGAGGGACAGGGGGTCATGTGACTGCTTCTATGTACAGCGCTGTGGTATATGTCAGCGCTATATAAATGTATAATAACAGTGTGTGAGTGTGGAGGAGACATTAGAGTGTGAGCTCTGAGGGACAGGAGGTCATGTGACTGCTTCTATGTACAGCGCTGTGGTATATGTCAGCGCTATATAAATGTATAATAACAGTGTGTGAGTGTGGGGGAGACATTAGAGTGTGAGCTCTGAGGGACAGGAGGTCATGTGACTGCTTCTATGTACAGCGCTGTGGTATATGTCAGCGCTATATAATGTATAATAACAGTGTGTGAGTGCGGAGGAGACATTAGAGTGTGAGCTCTGAGGGACAGGAGGTCATGTGACTGCGTCTATGTACAGCGCTGTGGTATATGTCAGCGCTATATAAATGTATAATAACAGTGTGTGGGGGAGACATTAGAGTGTGAGCTCTGAGGGACAGGGGGTCATGTGACTGCTTCTATGTACAGCGCTGTGGTATATGTCAGCGCTATATAAATGTATAATAACAGTGTGTGAGTGCGGAGGAGACATTAGAGTGTGAGCTCTGAGGGACAGGAGGTCATGTGACTGCTTCTATGTACAGCGCTGTGGTATATGTCAGCGCTATATAATGTATAATAACAGTGTGTGAGTGTGGAGGAGACATTAGAGTGTGAGCTCTGAGGGACAGGAGGTCATGTGACTGCTTCTATGTACAGCGCTGTGGTATATGTCAGCGCTATATAATGTATAATAACAGTGTGTGAGTGTGGAGGAGACATTAGAGTGTGAGCTCTGAGGGACAGGAGGTCATGTGACTGCTTCTATGTACAGCGCTGTGGTATATGTCAGCGCTATATAATGTATAATAACAGTGTGTGAGTGCGGAGGAGACATTAGAGTGTGAGCTCTGAGGGACAGGAGGTCATGTGACTGCCTCTATGTACAGCGCTGTGGTATATGTCAGCGCTATATAAATGTATAATAACAGTGTGTGAGTGTGGAGGAGACATTAGAGTGTGAGCTCTGAGGGACAGGGGGTCATGTGACTGCTTCTCAGTTCAGCTCATACGGGCGGAGGAGCAGGGTGTGTGTAGCTGAGCTCCCAGCTGTCAGGAGTCAGGAGTCAGCATGGAATCTGACCCAGGAGGAGGTGATGGGAGCTGGGATCAAGGATTCAGGAAAGTCCAGGGATTGGAGTCGGGCCTACAGCAGGACGCTGGACAAGGATGTTCCTTGGAAATGGAGGTTGGTGAATCTAAGGAAAGTTTTGTTACTGTTCGGAAACAAATGCTTATGGGTCAGAAAGGAAAGTTTATGCTGCAAATGCGAATCTCCAAGTTGCGGGAGGAATTAAAGCAGGAAAATGATGTTAATAAGAAGGAGCAGATCTATGAAGCTATTGATCAGTGTGAGCAGGAATTAAATGCAATGAAAGATAAATGTGCTGCAGACAGCGGGGAGCCCCCTAAGATGGAGCACTGGTCCCCCCAGAGAGTCAGAGACGCCCGGCTACAGAGTATAAAGAGGAGAGACATTATTGCTAAGAAAGGCATTGATGAGGACACTGTGCTCACTGTAGTGACCCAAGGCTGCCCAGTGCGGGTGAGGCCGGGGACATTCAGGGGCAATCCAGCAAGTGAGGAGTTATCTCCCCCGGCTCCCTATACCTCTCATACTGACCAGTCTGATCTGCCAGACCCAGCAAGTAAGGAGTTATCTCCCCCGGCTCCCTATACCTCTCATACTGACCAGTCTGATCTGCCAGACCCAGCAAGTAAGGAGTTATCTCCCCCAGCTCCCTATACCTCTCATACTGACCAGTCTGATCTGCCAGACCCAGCAAGTAAGGAGTTATCTCCCCCGGCTCCCTATACCTCTCATACTGACCAGTCTGATCTGCCAGACCCAGCAAGTGAGGAGTTATCTCCCCCGGCTCCCTATACCTCTCAGGCTGACCAGTCTGATCTGCCAGACCCAGCAAGTGAGGAGTTATCTCCCCCGGCTCCCTATACCTCTCATACTGACCAGTCTGATCTGCCAGACCCAGCAAGTAAGGAGTTATCTCCCCCAGCTCCCTATACCTCTCATACTGACCAGTCTGATCTGCCAGACCCAGCAAGTAAGGAGTTATCTCCCCCGGCTCCCTATACCTCTCATACTGACCAGTCTGATCTGCCAGACCCAGCAAGTGAGGAGTTATCTCCCCCGGCTCCCTATACCTCTCATACTGACCAGTCTGATCTGCCAGACCCAGCAAGTAAGGAGTTATCTCCCCCAGCTCCCTATACCTCTCATACTGACCAGTCTGATCTGCCAGACCCAGCAAGTAAGGAGTTATCTCCCCCGGCTCCCTATACCTCTCATACTGACCAGTCTGATCTGCCAGACCCAGCAAGTAAGGAGTTATCTCCCCCAGCTCCCTATACCTCTCATACTGACCAGTCTGATCTGCCAGACCCAGCAAGCGAGGAGTTAAGGGTGGCAGCTCCTGTTACTAATGAACTGTGCAACACACCAGATAATGCAGCCCCTGCAAGTGACACCCTGGGAATGTCTGTGGAAAATATTGCTTCAGAAGTAATAATCCCTGGCATAGAGACTATGGAGCAAAATTTGCTTAACTCAGGGAATTCAGGTCTTGATCAGACTCCACAAATACCAGTGACTCCAGAGCCAGACATGCAAGTGATTCCTAATAGACCCATTATGGACTCTCAGATACTAACAATAGAAATGTCTGATCCAGAAACCCAGCGAGCGCAGCCAGCCAATGAGAACCCTGGCAGCCTATTAATTACAGAATCTGCATTACAGAATATTGTTACCAGTATCATTGGCACAAGTGAGGGCCCTGGAATCAGGATACCTCATAAGGATGAAAACCCTGGAACTAGCATGCCAAAAAATAATCCAGTGGCCAGTAACTCTAAGGCACAAGACCAAGACCCGACTCCCCAGCAGAGGCGGCTCTTCTCCAGCGTCACAGGACTGGCAAACCCACCGGCACAGATGAGGAACGCGGTGAGAATAAAATATGTGGGGCCAGAGGAGGATCTCCCCACCAGGCAGTATATTGGGAGAACTCTGATAAAGGACTTCATGAAGTTTGAGGCTGCTGAAATCTTTGCTTTAATTCATGTTCCCTCCAGCAGGTTATATGACATCAGTTTTAAGCTGCCGCACAGCCTGGACCTTTTCTGGGATATCTATAACAGGACACGTGATAATGAAATCTGGAAAAATCTTCATGTAATCCAGTTGTCTAAACCCCAGGCAGTTACAGTCACCATTTTGTTCCAGTCTGAGGTGGTGGCCCTGGCAGACGTGCTGCATTGGATAGGCAGGCAATGCAAGGTGCTCAGCCAACCTGCCAAGATCTATGATGAAGAAGGATTCTGGAATGGTGGATACACTATTAAAGTGCAGCTGCTCCAGGAAAATGGGGTAACCAGGCACCTGCCACATGCCTTTTACCTGGGCCCTGATAGGGGCATATG
Source organism: Gastrophryne carolinensis (assembly GCA_027917425.1). Taxonomy (NCBI): domain Eukaryota; kingdom Metazoa; phylum Chordata; class Amphibia; order Anura; family Microhylidae; genus Gastrophryne; species Gastrophryne carolinensis. The sequence goes on from CM051236.1 coordinate 19,018,717, forward strand.
TTACTACCCTGGGCAGCCCAGGCGCTGCCATAAATGTGGAGGTAGACATTTGGCTTTTAGCTGCCCTCATATAAAGTGCTCATTGTGTGGGGAGCTTGGGCACACAAAGGACTCATGTACAGGTATTATTGTGTGTAACCTGTGCTCAGGAGTGGGGCATACATTCCGCCAGTGCCCTCATGCCCAGCATAATAAAACTACTGACCTGCTGGTAGAGAATGAGGTGGTCAATGCCGGCCATGAGCATGAAGTGACTGATCCTGAGGCTGGTAAATTTCACCCACCACCAATCAGTGCAACGTCCAATAGTCTTGGCTCAGTGGTGCCAACAGAAGCCCCAGTTCTATATTCTGCCCCAGTGATGCCAACAGAAGCCCCAGTTCTATATTCTGCCCCAGTGACGCCAGAAGTTGCGGCAGAATCTGGCACAACAGCTAAGGATGATAATGTCGGATTTCAGACTGTAAAAAGGAAAAATAAAGCAGCAGCAGGAAAAGACAAGTTAAAAAAATTATCAAGTGAAAGCAAACCCCAAGAGCCGGCCTCTTTGGACATTTCTCGGGGGCGCTATTATGTGCTAAGAGACCGTAAGGAAAATTTGGACGAGCAACCAATGGGCAGCATGGCAGAGGACAAAGATTTGGATGATGGGGCCTCCCAGGTGTCCATCAATACCACTGAGGACATCGAGGAGGGCGAGGTAGAGGCTCCTGTGGCTGCTAAGAGATGGGGCTCCAAAGGACATGGCAGTGGGAAGAAGAAAAAGGCGAGGAAAGCCAGGTGACCTGGATGAGGATCAGGGTATATTCACTGAGTGTGAGTGGAGACCCGTCGCCAGGTGATATTTCAGCAGTGTTGCTGCTGCACGAGACCAGGATAAGATCCAATGCTGATGTTTCCTTTGTTAAAGTATTCTGCAGAGTCTGAGGGGTGCGCAGAACAGAGACCAGTCTGCCCCCCCCCCCCCCCCCAATACTTACTGGGGTCATATTATTTCACTGTTTTCCTTCTGATTTCAACATGTATATAGTGTTATGTATCTGTATATACAATCTGCAAACCAGCAATGTGTAAGTAATTGTCAGTGAGTTTACAATAAAAGATATGTGACTGCTTCTATGTACAGCGCTGTGGTATATGTCAGCGCTATATAAATGTATAATAACAGTGTGTGAGTGTGGGGGAGACATTAGAGTGTGAGCTCTGAGGGACAGGAGGTCATGTGACTGCTTCTATGTACAGCGCTGTGGTATATGTCAGCGCTATATAAATGTATAATAACAGTGTGTGAGTGTTGGGGAGACATTAGAGTGTGAGCTCTGAGGGACAGGAGGTCATGTGACTGCTTCTATGTACAGCGCTGTGGTATATGTCAGCGCTATATAATGTATAACAGTGTGTGAGTGTGGGGGAGACATTAGAGTGTGAGCTCTGAGGGACAGGAGGTCATGTGACTGCTTCTATGTACAGCGCTGTGGTATACTTGCACACCTTTGATCTCATACTCACAAACCTTTGATCTATTTAATTTGACACTCTGCCCGTTCCCCAGATGTCCTCTGGTTTAATTGTCCTCGGTTAAGCTTCTTCTTTCCCTTATAAGAGCATCGGGCGGTGAACCCGTTGCGGATGCCTCTGCCCTCAGAAGACGCTGGCAGAGGATCAAAGCTTTGCTCGGGGCCCCGGAGGGTTGCGCCTGCTCCCGCTAATCAGGTGCTCCCAGCGCTTTACTATCAGGCGCAATGTCAACGGATTCATCCAAACCCCCAAATGACGGGCAGAGTGCAAAAAAAATTAACGGACGAAGAAAGCTGAGAAACCTCAAACCCCCCAAATAACAGGCAGAGTGTCAGCAGACACCCCCCAGATACTCAAATATTAAACGGTTGGATCCTTTACAGATTAAAATAATAGTGTGGTAGTGGATTCCCCAACTCACAAATAATAGGCAAGCATCCCAAAATGTCCCTAAGTCAATTAAATCAAATGACAGGCTGTAAATTAAAGAAGAACATCAATAGGCAGGAGTCCTCCTATTCTGTGACACTATTAATTGCAAGTCTCTTGCCTATAGATTTAATTAGGGACAATAAATAGTTGCAAATAATAGGCAGAACGCCTATTAGATTCACCAGACTACCGAATAATAGGCAGAGTTGCAAGCACCCCTAAAATTAAAAAAAAATCAATAGGCAAGCAGCTCTCGAGAGTTAGTGGGTTCCTCCAACTCTCAACTAACAGGCAGATTGTAACCACTCCAAAATAATATCAATAGGCCAGTGCCCCGCCTCCACCGAAGGTCCACAACAATAGGCAGAGTACAAGCAGAGACTATAAAATAGTGCAAGCACAGTGTAAGCAAATCAATAGGCAAGAGCCCCCCCCCCTCCTTGATAGTTAGTGGCGTACCCAGGATCACAAATAATAGGTAAAGTTCATCCAAAATGTAACACAAAATGAATAGGCAAAAGTCCACCTAGTCACTTAATTCATAGGCAAAGGAGTGTCCTGAGACCCCCAAATCAATGGGCAGAGTGTATTCCTAAGGGGGCAGGCTGATTAATTATACTAGCGCCAGATATCGACAGATGAGCGTCAGTATAGCGGCGCTTAGAGCCACCGCTAGTAGACGCTGTAAGCGGGTATCGGGCGCTGTAACAGAGCGTCGCTGTCAATCTAGTAACCTGGTCGGCATTGATGAATGTGATGTGTGTTGGGCGCTCTAACACCAGTACAGCGCTGCAGGGAGCGAGAGGTAGCGCCAGCTCAGTGCGTCCGGCACTCGGCGCTCCGCACCATATTTATCAAAAAAGGACACACGCAGCGTGGGCGCTCTGTAGCATAGAACGCCAGACGCTGTGTGATTAAAGTCAGTTTCTGATCACACATCCACCAGTAACAAAGCGAAAACACATGGAATGACATTGTTATAACATTTTAGCGCCAGACCTGTAATGGCAATTCTGCCAGCGCTGTGTGTCTGCTTTTTTTGATGAATACGGTGCGTGTCGCCGAGAGTCGTTCGCACTGAGCTGGCGCTACCTTTCTCTCCCTGCAGTGCTGTACTGCTTTTAGAGCGCCCAACATACATCTCATTCATCGACGGCTGCCAGGTTAATAAAGCGACTGAGGCGCTCTGTTACAGCGCCCGATGGACGATCACAGCATCTACTAGCGGTCGCTCTAAGCGCCTCTGTACAGATGCTCATCTGCCGATACCTGGCGCTATTGACGAATCAGCCTCCACGTCTATCAGAGCCATGACATAGCAAAGGCAAATGGGGAAACCGCACATGTGCCGGGGGACCGGGAAGAGCTGAGCTTTACAGGGCATTCTGGGGGATTTCACAAAGAGGGGCACGGAGCAGAACCCAAGATAGTCCCAATCCCGGGTGTGGTCCTGCTTTAAAGCATAAGGGGAGAATATATATATATATATATATATATATATTATATATTTTACCATACCTCCCGACTTTTCAGGGTGGGAAAGAGGGGCAATTTTTAAATTAAGCCACGCCCCCTCATTGAGGTATGGATGAAGCCACGCCCCATAATTGATGGATGGGTGAAGCCACGGCCCCTCATTGAGGGATGGATGAAGCCACGCCCCCTCATTGACGGATGTATGAAGCCACGCCCCATAATTGAGGGATGGATGAAACCACACCCCATAATTGAGGGATGGATGAAGCCATGCCCCATAATTGATGGATGGGTGAAGCCACGCCCCCTCATTGACGGATGGATGAAGCCACACCCCCTCATTGAGGGATGGATGAAGCCACGCCCCTCATTGACGGATGTATGAAGCCATGCCCCATAATTGAGCGATGGGTGAAGCCACGCCCCCTCATTGAGGGATGGATGAAGCCACGCCCCCTCATTGACGGATGGATGAAGCCACGCCCCCTCATTGACAGATGGATGAAGCCACGCCCCCTAATTGAGGGATGGATAGGAGATAAATTGTAACAGTTACAACAATAGAAACGCTTTGAATAGGGAAATGAATCATTTATTGCGGCAGATCTGCATGTTACACCTCAAAGAGGGACAAATGAGAACAAAGAGGGACAGGGGGACATGGACTCAAAGGAGGGACAGTCCCTCCAAATCAGGGACACTTGGGAGGTATACATAGGGCAAGCAACTAAACCTGGGATAGTCAAAATCCGGGGTTTGGTTCCGCTTTAAAGCATAATGGGAATATATATATATATATATATATATATATATAGTATATTATAATGTGTGTGTGTATATATATATATATATAGTATATTATAATGTGTGTGTGTATATATATATATATATATATATATATATATATATATATATATATATATAATGTGTGTGTGTATGTGTATATATATATTACCCTTCCATTGTTTGATACCCTGTCGGAAGCGATTCCTCATTCTTCCTCCCGGTTGCGTATTCCCCAGGGGGGGGGCTTGTCATGAAAAGGCAGATGAGCCCCCCCCCCACCATTAGAGGGTGAACAAGCAAACAATTAATTTGCTGAGAGCTTCCTGCATATGGCTGGGACTCATGTCACAGCAGGGTCCTCCGGGGACCCCATTAACCTCCCCTCATTCACAGCGCGCGGCTCCTGACAGCCTCTCCTCTCACCATAGTCCCCAGGGGGGCGGCAGGGACTGAGGTAATCGGTGATGGTGGGCTAGTGCCGGTCATGCCGAGATTAGGACTAAGCTGCCTCAACCCCCCCCTGGGATGACGCCTTAAAGATGCGGTGCAGCCAGATGAGGGCTGGGGTTACAGTACCTGTTAGGGTCGGGGTATGGGCTGCTGTAGGTGTAAGGGTTACATTAGCTGGGGCGTCAGGATTGTGAGTCAGGTGTAAGGGTTACAATAGGGGTTAGGGTCAGGATTATGGGCTAGGTGTAAGGGTTACAATAGGGGTTAGGGTCAGGATTATGGGCTAGGTGTAAGGGTTACAGTAGGTGTTAGGGTCAGGATTATGGGCTAGGTGTAAGGGTTACAGTAGGAGTTAGGGCCAGGATTATGGGCTAGGCGTAAGGGTTACACTAGGGGTTAGGGTCAGGATTATGGGCTAGGTGTAAGGGTTACAATAGGGCTTAGAGTCAGGATTATGGGCTAGGTGTAAGGGTTAGGTAGGGGTTAGGATCAGGGTTATGGGCTAGGTGTAACGGTTACACTAGGGGTTAGGGTCAGGATTATGGGCTAGGTGTAAGGGTTACAATAGGGCTTAGAGTCAGGATTATGGGCTAGGTGTAAGGGTTAGGTAGGGGTTAGGATCAGGGTTATGGGCTAGGTGTAACGGTTACAATAGGGGTTAGGGTCAGGATTATGGGCTAGGTGTAAGGGTTACAATAGGGCTTAGAGTCAGGATTATGGGCTAGGTGTAAGGGTTAGGTAGGGATTAGGGTCAGGATTATGGGCTAGGTGTAAGGGTTACAGTAGGAGTTAGAGTCAGGATTATGGGCTAGGCGTAAGGGTTACACTAGGGGTTAGGGTCAGGATTATGGGCTAGGCGTAAGGGTTACACTAGGGGTTAGGGTCAGGATTATGGGCTAGGCGTAAGGGTTACAATAGGGCTTAGAGTCAGGGTTATGGGCTAGGTGTAAAGGTTACAGTAGCTGTTAGGGTCAGTATTATGGGCTAGGTGTAAGGGTTACAATAGGGGTAAGGGTCAGGATTATGGGCTAGCTGTAAGGGTTAGGTAGGGGTTAGGGTCAGGGTTATCGGCTAGGTGTAAGGGTTACAATAGGGGTTAGGGTCAGGGTTATGTGCTAGGTGTAAGGGTTACAGTAGGGGTTAGGGTCAGGATTATCGGCTAGGTGTAAGGGTTACAATAGGGGTTAGGGTCAGGATTATGGGTTAGGTATGAGGGTTATGGTCACATTAGCTGTTAGGGTCACAGTTGTTAGGGTCAAAGTTAGGGTCACATTAGCTGTTAGAGAGAGGGTTAGGGTCACATCAGTTGTTAGGGTCAGGATAAGGATGATATTAGCTGTTGGGGTCAGGGTTAGGGTCACATCAGGTGTTAGGGTCAGGGTTAGGGTCACATCAGTTGTTAGGGTCAGGATAAGGATGATATTAGCTGTTGGGGTCAGGGTTAGGGTCACATCAGTTGTTAGGGTCAGGATAAGGATGATATTAGCTGTTGGGGTCAGGGTTAGGGTCACATCAGGTGTTATGGTCAGGGTTAGGGTCACACGAGCTGTTAGAGTCAGTGTTAGGGTCACATCAGCTGTTAGGGTCAGTGTTAGGGTCCTATTAGCTGTTAGGATCAGGGTTAAGGTCACACGAGCTGTTAGGGTCAGGTTTAGGGGGTTAGGTTAGGTTTAAAGTGTCTCCAACCCGTCTCCGCTCTATTCAGACCTATAATAAAGATATGGCTGGAGCTCCCCTTTAAAAAACACAAGAGGTTCGATCTTCAGGCGATTTCTTCTTGGCTCAGAGCGCTCCGGCTGATTGGTCAGCCCCTCTAATGGCGGCTGTCAGTTTCCCCATAGGAAGCTATTAGGGAAGCGCAGGAGGGGCGGGGCCTGTTAGCGGCAGCCAGGAATGCGCGGAATGTCCTCATGGCCGGGGTCACTTTCCTGTTGGCTTTTTTTTTTTTTTTTCTTGCATGAAAACAACCCGTCAGGAAATGGAATGTTATCATCCGCTTTTCAAGCGTTCCTGAAAAGCATTAAAGGGGGGAGCCGACCTCCTTCTGCCCTCCAGCTTCACCTGCAGACTCGGCAATTCTTATGAGAACGTGAAAAAAGCCGAAGTATTATTATTATTATTATTGTTTATTTATATAGCGCCATCAACTTCCGTAGCGCTTTACAAGGTAAGAATACAGACAAGGTAAAACATATAGCACAGAGAACAATACAAAATTAGATGCCACAGGTTAATACCGGGTGTTATGAGCACAGGAGACAATAGGGAGGAGTGCCCTGCCCTTGTGAGCTTACAGTCTAAAGGATGGGGGTGGAGACAAAGGGGGCGGGGTCTGAACAATAATGGCCGGCAGTTCTTCTTTAGTTCAACCAACCCTTTCTTATATATCGGGGGGGTTTCACACAGCGGGGCACCCCCGATCGGGGTGCCCCACCTAAGTGGACCAACACCCAGGATAGTCAAAATCCTGGGTGTTGGTCCACTTTAAGGTTAATCCAGCCCCAACCTACTGTATCCAAACCTAAAAGACAACTAATGCCCTTATTCATCAAGCGATAGCGCCAGGTAGTGTCTGACGAGCGCCAGGTAGCGGCAGCTAACGGCGACTACCGACTCAAGTACGCCTGGCGGCGGTCACAATGACGCATTTATCAAGCAAAATGAGGCTAGCGCCGGCGAGAGCGACGGCTAGCGCGGCATTCATCATGAAGCCGCCTGGACCGAACCGCGCCGCTGCAAATTCCCTCACAGCGCCGGGTATGAGCTGTCGCTCCCTGGCGATGTCCAATGCATTTCAATGGAGCAATCTATAATTATTCCTAATTAATTGGTATTTTTTTTTATTATTTTTTTAATGTCAAAAAATTGGAGAACACTTCTGCAATGTTAGGATTTATTTTTAAGTCAAAAAAAAAATTAAAAAAAATATGTGCAGAATTGATCTAACAGGTCTGAGATTAATGTATTCATATTACAAAATGATTCTAAAAACATGTATAATGTTACATTCAAAAAATATGGTTGTTTAGGGGTTAAAAACTAGTTAATACACATCGCCGCCAGCGCTCTGGGGTTTAAACAAGGAATGGACAGCGACAGCACATTCGGAGCGTGATTTGTTAATGAATATGAAGCTAGCCGTTCGCTCTGGCCATTCGTTGTCAGGCGCTCACATACAACGCTGGACCTGTGAAACAGCGACCCCCCAGCCCGTATTCAACATTACCGCACACCGACTGAGTCGCTGTCATCAAGCTAACGCCGGCCAAGCACAGCGAATACTGGCTGGCGCTGAAAAAATCACGCTATAGTCGCTCATCTGTCGCTACCTGGCGCTATTAATGAATCGGCCTCAAAGTTTTGGCTGGAGCTCTCCCTTAAAGTCGCCCTCTATAGCCAAACAAATGCTTTAAAGTTGATTCAACAACCCTTAACTATTCAAACCGAAAAAAAAAAAGTTTTGGCTAGAAGTCTACTTTAATCCAACCTACCCTACTGTATCCAAACTCCCACCAAAAAAAAAAAAGTTTGGGCTGGAGTTTTACCTAAAAGTGACTTCTGTGCAAACCTCGATATAAAGTTTGGCCTGTAGGTCTGCTTTAACGTTGATCCAGCCCTTCCCTATTGTATTAAATAATAATGAAACGTTTAGGCTGTGGTTCTGCCTAAAGGCAGCTCCAATACTCCCTTTATTTAAACTTTAAATACAGCTCTGGGCTGGAGTTCTACTTTAAAGTGGACCCAAATCCTTCCCTATTCTCTCCAAACTGAAAAATAAATAAATACGTTCTGCCTAAAAGTGGGTTCAACGCATCTTCTGCCGCAAGCTCAAATGAAGGCCGGAGGTCTGCTTTACATTCAATCCTACCCTCCCCTATTGTTTTGGGTTTAAGTTCTGCCTAAAAGTAAGTATTTGTATTCAAACCTAAAATAACAGTTTGGTCTGGAGTTCTGCTTAATCATGGCTCCGGGGCCCCCTCTATGCAAACTGCCTAAAAGCAGCTCCAACGCTCCCTCTATCCAAATGAAGGTTTGGGTTGGAGGTCTGCTTTAAAGTTAATCCAATCCTCTCTTATTGTATCCGAATCTCCAATGAAGGTTTAGGCTGGAGGTCTGCTTTAAGGTTAATCCAATCCTCTCTTATTGTATCCGAATCTCCAATGAAGGTTTAGGCTGGAGGTCTGCTTTAAGGTTAATCCAATCCTCTCTTATTGTATCCGAATCTCCAATGAAGGTTTAGGCTGGAGGTCTGCTTTAAGGTTAATCCAATCCTCTCTTATTGTATCCGAATCTCCAATGAAGGTTTAGGTTGGAGGTCTGCTTTAAAGTTAATCCAATCCTCTCTTATTGTATCCGAATCTCCAATGAAGGTTTAGGCTGGAGGTCTGCTTTAAGGTTAATCCAATCCTTTCTTATTGTATCTGAATCTCCAATGAAGGTTTGGGCTTGAGGTCTGCTTTAATGTTAATCCAATCCTTTCTTATTGTATCCGAATCTCCAATGAAGGTTTGGGTTGGAGGTCTGCTTTAAGGTTAATCCAATCCTTTCTTATTGTATCCGAATCTCCAATGAAGGTTTAGGCTGGAGGTCTGCTTTAAAGTTAATCCAATCCTCTCTTATTGTATCCGAATCTCCAATGAAGGTTTGGGTTGGAGGTCTGCTTTAAGGTTAATCCAATCCTTTCTTATTGTATCCGAATCTCCAATGAAGGTTTAGGCTGGAGGTCTGCTTTAAGGTTAATCCAATCCTTTCTTATTGTATCTGAATCTCCAATGAAGGTTTGGGTTGGAGGTCTGCTTTAAGGTTAATCCAATCCTTTCTTATTGTATCCGAATCTCCAATGAAGGTTTGGGCTGGAGGTCCGCTTTAAGGTTAATCCAATCCTCTCTTATTGTATCCGAATCTCCAATAAAGGTTTGGGTTGGAGGTCTGCTTTAAGGTTAATCCAATCCTTTCTTATTGTATCCGAATCTCCAATGAAGGTTTGGGCTGGAGGTCTGCTTTAAGGTTAATCCAATCCTCTCTTATTGTATCTGAATCTCCAATGAAGGTTTGGGCTGGAGGTCTGCTTTAAGGTTAATCCAATCCTTTCTTATTGTATCCGAATCTCCAATGAAGGTTTGGGCTGGAGGTCTGCTTTAAAGTTAATCCAATCCTCTCTTATTGTATCCAAATCTCCAATAAAGGTTTAGGCTGGAGGTCTGCTTTAAAGTTAATCCAATCCTCTCTTATTGTATCTGAATCTCCAATAAAGGTTTGGGTTGGAGGTCCGCTTTAAGGTTAATCCAATCCTTTCTTATTGTATCCGAATCTCCAATAAAGGTTTGGGTTGGAGGTCTGCCTTAAGGTTAATCCAATCCTTTCTTATTGTATCCGAATCTCCAATAAAGGTTTGGGTTGGAGGTCTGCTTTAAGGTTAATCCAATCCTTTCTTATTGTATCTGAATCTCCAATGAAGGTTTGGGTTGGAGGTCTGCTTTAAGGTTAATCCAATCCTTTCTTATTGTATCCGAATCTCCAATAAAGGTTTAGGCTGGAGGTCTGCTTTAAGGTTAATCCAATCCTTTCTTATTGTATCTGAATCTCCAATAAAGGTTTAGGCTGGAGGTCTGCTTTAAGGTTAATCCAATCCTTTCTTATTGTATCTGAATCTCCAATAAAGGTTTAGGCTGGAGGTCTGCTTTAAGGTTAATCCAATCCTCTCTTATTGTATCCGAATCTCCAATAAAGGTTTGGGTTGGAGTTCTGCCTAAAATAAAGCTGCCTCTATATAAACTTCAAATGCAGATATGGGCTTGAGGTCTGCTTTAAAGTTGGTGCTTCCAATGACACCTGTCATGTGCAGGTGCAGTAATATACCATTACTCTATGAACGCCTATACCGTGGGCCAATGGGAGCCACCCAGCCCCTCCCACTCTATATGCCATTAGCATGTATATGCATGTGAGGGGTGTTGTTGGAAGGATCTTGGAAACGGTATCAGACTGACATATTTTTCTTATAGGTAATACAGAAGGTGGCTTATTATATAATAAACCCTGCTCCGGGGGCAGTTACTGTATCACATGACCTGATAATGAATTGCACTATATATATATATATTGGGCAGTCTATCGTATAGCGTGTTCTATGCCTCCCGCACTCTATTACGTTACACAGTGTATTATACATCACACGAGGGGTCCTCCGGGGACGTCCCATGACACCTTAATGTATATGCTGCACTTTATTATATGTCATAATAACTTATTGTATATTATGATGTCTCCATCTACACTTCAGTCCTTTATATTACCCATTATAATATACAGCCTAATATAGAATAATATAATATGCAGCATTATATAGAATAATATAACATACAGCATTATATAGAATAATATAACATACAGCATTATATAGAATAATATAACATACAGCATTATATAGAATAATATAACATACAGCATTATACAGAATAATATAACATACAGCATTATATAGAATAATATAACATACAGCATTATATAGAATAATATAACATACAGAATTATATAGAATAATATAACATACAGCATTATATAGAATAATATAACATACAGCATTATATAGAATAATATAACATACAGCATTATATAGAATAATATAACATACAGCATTATATAGAATAATATAACATACAGCATTATATAGAATAATATAACATGCAGCATTATATAGAATAATATAACATGCAGCATTATATAGAATAATATAACATACAGCATTATATAGAATAATATAACATACAGCATTATATAGAATAATATAACATACAGCATTATGTAGAATAATATAACATACAGCATTATATAGAATAATATAACATACAGCATTATATAGAATAATATAACATGCAGCATTATATAGAATAATATAACATACAGCATTATATAGAATAATATAACATACAGCATTATATAGAATAATATAACATACAGCATTATATAGAATAATATAACATACAGCATTACCGTATATACTCGAGTATAGGCCGACCCGAGTATAAGCCGAGGCACCTAATTTTACCCCAAAAACCTGGAAAAAGTTATTGACCCGAGTATAAGCCGAGGCACACAACACAGCACACAATACAGCACACATACACACACAAGGCACACACAGCACACAACACAGCACACATACACACACAGCACACATACAATGCACACAACACACACACTCACCAGTTCAGCTCCTGCAGGATCTTCAGCGACTTCCAGCGACGGTGCGGGAGAGAGGACGGCGCGGGACGACGGCATGGGTCCGCAGGGCAGAAGAGCCGCCTCAGAGGCTTCAGAACTCGGCGGGGAGATCAGTACACCCAGCGCGAGGTGGGTGTACCAAGATGGCGGCCGGCGCGCTCCGCGCCGCCACGTCACGTCGCGTCACTGAGGCCCGGGCCGCCATCTTGGTACACCCACCTCGCGCTGGGTGTACTGATCTCCCCGCCGAGTTCTGAAGCCTCGGCGTCTCGTCTGCCGCATCGGAGGCTCTTCTGCCCTCGCTCAGGTAAGTCTGACTCGAGTATAAGCCGAGGCTGCTTTTTTCAGCCCAAAAAGTGGGCTGAAAAACTCGGCTTATACTCGAGTATATACGGTATATAGAATAATATAACATACAGCATTATATAGAATAATATAACATACAGCATTATATAGAATAATATAACATACAGCATTATATAAAATAATATAACATACAGCATTATATAGAATAATATAACATACAGCATTATATAGAATAATATAACATACAGCATTATATAGAATAATATAACATACAGCATTATATAGAATAATATAACATACAGCCTAATATAGCATAATATAATATGCAGCATTATATAGAATAACATAACATACAGCATTATATAGAATAATATAACATACAGCATTATATAAAATAATATAACATACAGCATTATGTAGAATAATATAACATACAGCATTATATAGAATAATATAACATACAGCATTATATAGAATAATATAACATACAGCATTATATAGAATAATATAACATACAGCATTATATAGAATAATATAACATACAGCATTATATAGAATAATATAACATACAGCATTATATAGAATAATATAACATACAGCATTATATAGAACAATATAACATACAGCATTATATAGAATAATATAACATACAGCATTATATAGAATAATATAACATACAGCATTATATAGAATAATATAACATACAGCATTATATAGAACAATATAACATACAGCATTATATAGAATAATATAACATACAGCATTATATAGAATAATATAACATACAGCATTATATAGAATAATATAACATACAGCATTATATAGAACAATATAACATACAGCATTATATAGAATAATATAACATACAGCATTATATAGAACAATATAACATACAGCATTATATAAAATAATATAACATACAGCATTATATAAAGTAATATAACATACAGCATTATATAGAATAATATAACATACAGCATTATATAGAATAATATAACATACAGCATTATATAGAATAATATAACATACAGCATTATATAAAGTAATATAACATACAGCATTATATAGAATAATATAACATACAGCATTATATAGAATAATATAACATACAGCATTATATAGAATAATATAACATACAGCATTATATAGAATAATATAACATACAGCATTATATAGAATAATATAACATACAGCATTATATAGAACAATATAACATACAGTATTATATAGAATAATATAACATACAGCATTATATAAAATAATATAACATACAGCATTATATAGAATAAAATAACATACAGCATTATATAAAATAATATAAGCTATAGCCGAGTAAATATAAACATACAATATATATATTTACTAGGTAATAAGGTAAATAAGGTAAATGAGGGTGGAAAAGGTGAGCAGAGGTGAGGGGGGAAGAGGTGAGCAGAGGTGAGGGGGGAAGAGGTGAGCAGAGGTGAGGGGGGAACAGGTGAGCAGAAGTGAGGGGGGAAGAGGTGAGTAGAGGTGAGGTGGGAAGAGGTGAGGGGGGAAGAGGTGAGCAGAGGTGAGGGGGGAAGAGGTGAGGGGGAAGAGGTGAGCAGAAGTGAGGGGGGAAGAGGTGAGTAGAGGTGAGGGGGGAAGAGGTGAGGGGGGAACAGGTGAGCAGAAGTGAGGGGGGAAGAGGTGAGTAGAGGTGAGGTGGGAAGAGGTGAGTAGAGGTGAGGGGGGAAGAGGTGAGCAGAGGTGAGGTGAGCAGAGGTGAGGGGGGAAGAGGTGAGCAGAGGTGAGGGGGGGAGAGGTGAGCAGAGGTGAGGGGGGAAGAGGTGAGCAGAGGTGAGGGGGGAAGAGGCGAGCAGAGGTGAGGGGGGAACAGGTGAGCAGAAGTGAGGGGGGGAGAGGTGAGCAGAGGTGAGGGGGGGAGAGGTGAGCAGAGGTGAGGGGGGGAGAGGTGAGCAGAGGTGAGGGGGGAAGAGGTGAGCAGAGGTGAGGGGGGAACAGGTGAGCAGAAGTGAGGGGGGAAGAGGTGAGCAGAGGTGAGGGGGGAAGAGGTGAGCAGAGGTGAGGGGGGAAGAGGTGAGCAGAGGTGAGGGGGGAACAGGTGAGCAGAAGTGAGGGGGGAAGAGGTGAGTAGAGGTGAGGTGGGAAGAGGTGAGCAGAGGAGAGGGGGGAAGAGGTGAGCAGAGGAGAGGGGGGAAGAGGTGAGCAGAGGTGAGGTGGGAAGAGGTTAGCAGAGGTGAGGGGGGGGAGAGGTGAGCAGAGGTGAGGTGAGCAGAGGAGAGGGGGGAAGAGGTGAGCAGAGGTGAGGGGGGAAGAGGTGAGCAGAGGAGAGGGGGGAAGAGGTGAGCAGAGGAGAGGGGGGAAGAGGTGAGCAGAGGTGAGGGGGGAAGAGGTGAGCAGAGGTGAGGTGGGAAGAGGTTAGCAGAGGTGAGGGGGGGGAGAGGTGAGCAGAGGTGAGGGGGGAAGAGGTGAGCAGAGGTGAGGGGGGAACAGGTGAGCAGAAGTGAGGGGGGAAGAGGTGAGTAGAGGTGAGGGGGGAAGAGGTGAGCAGAGGTGAGGGGGGAAGAGGTGAGGGGGAAGAGGTGAGCAGAGGTGAGGTGAGCAGAGGTGAGGGGGGAAGAGGTGAGCAGAGGTGAGGTGGGAAGAGGTGAGCAGAGGTGAGGGGGGAAGAGGTGAGGGGGAAGAGGTGAGCAGAGGTGAGGTGAGCAGAGGTGAGCAGAGGTGAGGGGGGAAGAGGTGAGCAGAGGTGAGGGGGGAAGAGGTGAGCAGAGGTGAGGTGGGAAGAGGTGAGCAGAGGTGAGGGGGGAAGAGGTGAGGGGGAAGAGGTGAGCAGAGGTGAGGGGGGAAGAGGTGAGCAGAGGTGAGGGGGGAAGAGGTGAGTAGAGGTGAGGGGGGAAGAGGTGAGCAGAGGTGAGGTGAGCAGAGGTGAGGGGGGAAGAGGTGAGCAGAGGTAAGGGGGGAAGAGGTGAGTAGAGGTGAGGGGGGAAGAGGTGAGCAGAGGTGAGGGGGGAAGAGGTGAGCAGAGGTGAGGGGGGGAGAGGTGAGCAGAGGTGAGGGGGGAAGAGGTGAGCGGAGGTGAGGTGGGAAGAGGTGAGCAGAGGTGAGGTGGGAAGAGGTGAGCAGAGGTGAGGGGGGAAGAGGCGAGCAGAGGTGAGGGGGGAAGAGGTGAGGGGGGATGAGGTGAGGGGGGATGAGGTGAGCAGAGGTGAGGTGGGAAGAGGCGAGCAGAGGTGAGGTGGGAAGAGGCGAGCAGAGGTGAGGTGGGAAGAGGTGAGGGGGGAAGAGGTGAGCAGAGGTGAGGGGGGAAGAGGCGAGCAGAGGTGAGGGGGGGAAGAGGTGAGCAGAGGTGAGGGGGGGAAGAGGTGGGAAGAGGTGAGGGGGGAAGAGGTGAGCAGAGGTGAGGTGGGAAGAGGCGAGCAGAGGTGAGGTGGGATGAGGTGAGGGGGGAAGAGGTGAGCAGAGGTGAGGGGGGAAGAGGCGAGCAGAGGTGAGGGGGGAAGAGGTGAGCAGAGGTGAGGTGGGAAGAGGTGAGCAGAGGTGAGGGGGGAAGAGGCGAGCAGAGGTGAGGGGGGGAAGAGGTGAGCAGAGGTGAGGGGGGGAAGAGGTGAGCAGAGGTGAGGTGGGAAGAGGTGAGGGGGGAAGAGGTGAGCAGAGGTGAGAGGAAAGAGGCGAGCAGAGGTGAGGGGGGAAGAGGTGAGGGGGGAAGAGGTGAGCAGAGGTGAGGGGGGAAGAGGTGAGGGGGGATGAGGTGAGCAGAGGTGAGAGGGAAGAGGTGAGGGGGGAAGAGGCGAGCAGAGGTGAGGGGGGAAGAGGTGAGCAGAGGTGAGGTGGGAAGAGGTGAGGGGGGAAGAGGTGAGCAGAGGTGAGAGGAAAGAGGCGAGCAGAGGTGAGGGGGGAAGAGGTGAGGGGGGAAGAGGTGAGCAGAGGTGAGGGGGGAAGAGGTGAGGGGGGATGAGGTGAGCAGAGGTGAGGTGGGAAGAGGTGAGGGGGGAAGAGGCGAGCAGAGGTGAGGGGGGAAGAGGTGAGCAGAGGTGAGGTGGGAAGAGGCGAGCAGAGGTGAGGGGGGAAGAGGCGAGCAGAGGTGAGGGGGGAAGAGGTGAGCAGAGGTGAGGGGGGAAGAGGCGAGCAGAGGTGAGGGGGGAAGAGGTGAGCAGAGGTGAGGTGGGAAGAGGTGAGGGGGGAAGAGGTGAGCAGAGGTGAGGTGGAAAGAGGTGAGGGGGGAAGAGGTGAGCAGAGGTGAGGTGGGAAGAGGTGAGGGGGGAAGAGGTGAGCAGAGGTGAGGTGGAAAGAGGTGAGGGGGGAAGAGGTGAGCAGAGGTGAGGTGGAAAGAGGTGAGGGGGGAAGAGGCGAGCAGAGGTGAGGGGGGAAGAGGTGAGCAGAGGTGAGGTGGGAAGAGGTGAGGGGGGAAGAGGTGAGCAGAGGTGAGGTGGAAAGAGGTGAGGGGGGAAGAGGTGAGCAGAGGTGAGGTGGGAAGAGGTGAGCAGAGGTGAGGTGGGAAGAGGTGAGCAGAGGTGAGGTGGGAAGAGGTGAGCAGAGGTGAGGTGGGAAGAGGTGAGCAGAGGTGAGGGGAGAAGAGGTGAGCAGAGGTGAGGTGGGAAGAGGTGAGCAGAGGTGAGGTGGGAAGAGGTGAGCAGAGGTGAGGTGGGAAGAGGTGAGCAGAGGTGAGGGGGGAAGAGGTGAGCAGAGGTGAGGTGGGAAGAGGTGAGCAGAGGTGAGGGGGGAAGAGGTGAGCAGAGGTGAGGGGGGGAAGAGGTGAGGTGGGAAGAGGTGAGCAGAGGTGAGGTGGGAAGAGGTGAGCAGAGGTGAGGGGGGAAGAGGTGAGCAGAGGTGAGGTGGGAAGAGGTGAGCAGAGGTGAGGGGGGAAGAGGTGAGCAGAGGTGAGGGGGGAAGAGGTGAGCAGAGGTGAGGGGGGGAAGAGGTGAGGGGGGAAGAGGTGAGCAGAGGTGAGGTGGGAAGAGGTGAGGGGGGAAGAGGTGAGCAGAGGTGAGGTGGGAAGAGGTGAGCAGAGGTGAGGGGGGAAGAGGTGAGCAGAGGTGAGGGGGGAAGAGGTGAGCAGAGGTGAGGTGGGAAGAGGTGAGCAGAGGTGAGGTGGGAAGAGGTGAGCAGAGGTGAGGGGGGAAGAGGTGAGCAGAGGTGAGGGGGGAAGAGGTGAGCAGAGGTGAGGGGGGAAGAGGTGAGCAGAGGTGAGGGGGGAAGAGGTGAGGGGGGAAGAGGTGAGCAGAGGTGAGGGGGGAAGAGGTGAGCAGAGGTGAGGTGGGAAGAGGTGAGGGGGGAAGAGGTGAGCAGAGGTGAGGGGGGAAGAGGTGAGCAGAGGTGAGGCAGGCAGTAGTGGGCAGGGGGGAGGTGGGTAGAGGTGGGCAGGGGTCACCAGTGACAGCAGCGCCGGGGCCGCGGGTTGCGCATCCCTAATCTAAAGCACAGAACATTGGGGGTACAGATGAGCCTGACCACCTGATAGGATCTTTGTACCACTTGCAGGCTGATTCATTACTAACGCCAGGTAGCGACAGATGAGCGTCTGTAGCAGGCATTTCAAAGCGCCAGCTAGTAGTCGCTGTGCCCGGCCGTGGTTCGCTAGTTCAGAGCACCTCAGTCGCTGTGCAGCATTGATGAATACGTTGTGGGGAGTTGCTATATGTGCAGTACAGCGCTGTATGGGAGCGCATGTTAGCGACTGGTCAGTGGGACCGACTCACACCATATTCATAAAAAAAAAAAAAAACAGCCTCACACAACGCCGGCGCTCAAAAATGCTTCGCTGTAGCCCAGAGCGCCGGAGACTGTGTGATTAAAGGCTGTTTTTGAACACGTATCCACCAGTAACAAAGCGAAAACATATGGAATGACATTGTAATAACATTGTGACATGAACACATTAATACCAGACCTGTAAAGTCATTTCTGCATAAATATATAAAAAATGAAAAAAGTTTTCAAAAATGGCTTTTTCTAGGCCAGGAGAGGTCACAACATTATTTGAGAATAAAAAAATAAATAAATAAAAACCCCCTGTTTAAAGAGAAGTAAAAGAACGTCCATTGAAGTGTATGGGAGAGCGCCAGTTAGCGACAGGTAAGACATGGCGCTCTGAAAGTTTGAACGCCAGCGCTGTACACTGAGCCTGGAAAAATGATGAATCGGACACTACCATTGAAATGTATGGGAGAGCGCCAGGTAGCGACAGGTAAGGCGTGGCGCTCTGAAAGTTTGAATGCCGGTGCTGTACGCTAAGGCTGAGATAATGATGAATCGGACGCTACATGGCGTTATCCCAGTCGCTCAACAGATTCAGCTTCATAAATGTGTAATTGCTGCCGTGTCCAGCGTTCACCTGACGCTACCTGCCGCTCAACAGCCACTACTGCCTGTCTTACCTCTGCCCACTCCTCCTGCACGCCAGGTAGCGACAGGTAATACGTGGCGCTCTGAAAGTTTGAACCCCGGCGCTGTACACTGAGCCTGGGATAATGATGAATCGGACACTACCATTGAAATGCATGGGAGAGCGCCAGGTAGCGACAGGTAAGACGTGGCGCTCTGAAAATTTGAACGCTGGCGCTGTACGCTAAGGATGGGATAATGATGAATCGGACACTACCATAGAAATGTATGGGAGAGCGCCAGGTAGCGACAGGTAAGACATGGCGCTCTGCAAGACTGAACGCCGGCGCTGTACGCTAAGGATGGGATAATGATGAATCGGACACTACCATTGAAATGTATGGGAGAGCGCCAGGTAGCGACAGGTAGGACTTGGCGCTCTGAAAGTTTGAACGCCGGCGCTGTACACTGAGCCTGGGATAATGATGAATCTGACACTACCATTGAAATGTATGGGAGAGCGCCAGGTAGCGACAGGTAAGACGTGGCGCTCTGAAAATTTGAGCGCTGGCGCTGTACGCTAAGGATGGGATAATGATGAATCGGACACTACCATAGAAATGTATGGGAGAGCGACAGGTAAGACATGGCGCTCTGCAAGGCTGAACGCCGGCGCTGTACGCTAAGGATGGGATAATGATGAATCGGACACTACCATTAATATGTATGGGAGAGCGCCAGGTAGCGACAGGTAAGACGTGGCGCTCTGAAAGTTTGAATGCCGGCGCTGTACACTGAGCCTGGGATAATGATGAATCGGACACTACCATTGAAATGTATGGGAGAGCGCCAGGTAGCGACAGGTAAGATGTGGCGCTCTGCAAGACTGAACGCCGGCGCTGTACGCTAAGGCTGGGATAATGATGAATCGGACGCTACATGGCGTTATCCCAGTCGCGCAACAGATTCGGCTTCATAAATGTGTAATTGCTGCCGTGTCCGGCGTTCACCTGACGCTACCTGCCGCTCAACAGCCACTACTGCCTGCCTTACCTGTGCCCACTCCTCCTGCACGCCAGGTAGCGACAGGTAGTACGTGGCGCTCTGAAAGTTTGAACCCCGGCGCTGTACACTGAGCCTGGGATAATGATGAATCGGACACTACCATTGAAATGTATGGGAGAGCGCCAGGTAGCGACAGGTAAGACGTGGCGCTCTGAAAATTTGAGCGCTGGCGCTGTACGCTAAGGATGGGATAATGATGAATCGGACACTACCATAGAAATGTATGGGAGAGCGACAGGTAAGACATGGCGCTCTGCAAGGCTGAACGCCGGCGCTGTACGCTAAGGATGGGATAATGATGAATCGGACACTACCATTAATATGTATGGGAGAGCGCCAGGTAGCGACAGGTAAGACGTGGCGCTCTGAAAGTTTGAACGCCGGCGCTGTACACTGAGCCTGGGATAATGATGAATCGGACACTACCATTGAAATGTATGGGAGAGCACCAGGTAGCGACAGGTAAGACGTGGCGCTCTGAAAGTTTGAACGCCGGCGCTGTACACTGAGCCTGGGATAATGATGAATCGGACACTATCATTGAAATGTATGGGAGAGCGCCAGGTAGCGACAGGTAGGACTTGGCGCTCTGCAAGGCTGAACGCCGGCGCTGTACGCTAAGGATGGGATAATGATGAACCGGACACTACCATTGAAATGTATGGGAGAGCGCCAGGTAAGATGTGGCGCTCTGCAAGGCTGAATGCCGGCGCTGTACGCTAAGGATGGGATAATGATGAATCGGACACTATCATTGAAATGTATGGGAGAGCGCCAGGTAAGACGTTGCGCTGTGAAAGATTGAGCGCCGGCGCTGTACGCTAAGGATGGGATAATGATGAATCGGACACTACCATTGAAATGTATGGGAGAGCGGCAGGTAAGATGTGGCGCTCTGCAAGGCTGAACGCTGGCGCTGTACGCTAAGGCTGGGATAATGATGAATCGGATGCTACATGGCGTTAGCTCAACAGATTCGGCTTCATAAATGTGTCACCTGACGCTACCTGACGCTCAACAGCCACTACCTGTCGCTATCCCATGAATAAGGCCCTTAGTGATACATGTAGCAGCGGTTGGAAGTGCGGCTCCACACACCGCGTGTCACACAGTATAGCATCACGCTACATTCCATTACATGTGCGCTCGCCGTTATCCATGTGTGACACGCGTGTAGGTCCTGTCGCTGTTACGTAAGTGCGGCGGCTCCCCTCCGGCTGCTCCAGGCCGGGCTTTGGAGGGAGGGAGGGAGGCCATTGTGGCGGAGGGGATCCTCCATCCTGCTCTGTATGGTAATGTAGCAGGAAGCTGCGAGGAGGGTGGATCAGAAGCTGCTGTCAGCTCAGCCCACATCCAGCAAAAGCTCGGGGAAAAGGAGCCTGACAGACGGACGGACGGACGGACGCACGGACGCAGGGATCCAGCAGAAAAGCCCCCCTCCCCACATTTCATGCATCCCTCCTTTATAATCTCATCAGGATTGACATCATCCGGGCGGATTCTCCGGCTCCTTCCCAACCATCTCCCCTGAAAAAAACAACAAAAAAAGGCAAAAACAAAGAGCGCTTCTCCTTCTGCACATCGCCGAGCCGAGAGCCAAGAGGCGCTGCAGCGGCTGCCACCCCACGGGGGCTTCGGGGGCATCACCTGCGCCGCGTCTACCTGTCACGAATTCGCACCGTCCGGAGGAATGGGCGACAAAGGCTCCAGGTCAGTCTCTTACGACGTTCGCCGTTTCGCCTCCGTTGGTTAAACGCCCGGATGCCCGTCCGCCGTGTATATAAAATAAATGTACAACTTTGTACACCGCCACGGAATAGGATGACGCTTTATAAATAAACAATAATAATAATAATAATGGGGGATTCTCCTATTCCTGGGAAAAGCCTCCATGGCGCTTTGTACACCGCCACGGAATAGGATGACGCTTTATAAATAAACAATAATAATAATAATAATACTGGGGGATTCTCCTATTCCTGGGAAAAGCCTCCATGGGCGCTATGCAAAGTGCTGTCACCTATAGCAGCCAATTAGAATTCAGTAGCTGGCGACATTTATAAATTACAGATACCCCCCCCCCCCCCCAGATTGTCAGGAGGGCCCCCAATACACGGCCCCCGAGCAAGACAAGCTGAGGATCAGAATCTGGGTTCTTTATAATCTGGCTACAAGCATAAAGGCTGAGCAGCCAGTGAGGCTACTATGGGGCCCAGACCCAAGGAAACAGGTTGTTATAGTGTCTCACAAATTGTAAGCTGTTCTCCTCCTGTATCCTCCCTTATACCCTAATAGAGTGTAAGCTCTTCTCCTCCTGTATCCTCCATTATACCCTAATAGAGTGTAAGCTCTTCTCCTCCTGTATCCTCCATTATACCCTAATAGAGTGTAAGCTCTTCTCCTCCTGTATCCTCCATTATACCCTAATAGAGTGTAAGCTCTTCTCCTCCTGTATCCTCCATTATACCCTAATAGAGTGTAAGCTCTTCTCCTCCTGTATCCTCCCTTATACCCTAATAGAGTGTAAGCTCTTCTCCTCCTTTATCCTCCATTATACCCTAATAGAGTGTAAGCTCTTCTCCTTCTGTATTCTCCCTTATACCCTAATAGAGTGTAAGCTCTTCTCCTCCTGTATCCTCCATTATACCCTAATAGAGTGTAAGCTCTTCTCCTCCTGTATCCTCCCTTATACCCTAATAGAGTGTAAGCTCTTCTCCTCCTGTATCCTCCATTATACCCTAATAGAGTGTAAGCTCTTCTCCTCCTGTATCCTCCCTTATACCCTAATAGAGTGTAAGCTCTTCTCCTCCTGTATCCTCCATTATACCCTAATAGAGTGTAAGCTCTTCTCCTCCTGTATCCTCCATTATACCCTAATAGAGTGTAAGCTCTTCTCCTCCTGTATCCTCCATTATACCCTAATAGAGTGTAAGCTCTTCTCCTCCTGTATCCTCCCTTATACCCTAATAGATTGTAAGCTCTTCTCCTTCTGTATCCTCTCTTATACCCTAATAGAGTGTAAGCTCTTCTCCTTCTGTATCCTCCCTTATACCCTAATAGATTGTAAGCTCTTCTCCTTCTGTATCCTCCCTTATACCCTAATAGATTGTAAGCTCTTCTCCTTCTGTATCCTCCCTTATACCCTAATAGAGTGTAAGCTCTTCTCCTTCTGTATCCTCCCTTATACCCTAATAGATTGTAAGCTCTTCTCCTTCTGTATCCTCCCTTATACCCTAATAGAGTGTAAGCTCTTCTCCTTCTGTATCCTCCCTTATACCCTAATAGAGTGTAAGCTCTTCTCCTCCTGTATCCTCCCTTATACCCTAATAGATTGTAAGCTCTTCTCCTTCTGTATCCTCCCTTATACCCTAATAGATTGTAAGCTCTTCTCCTTCTGTATCCTCCCTTATACCCTAATAGATTGTAAGCTCTTCTCCTCCTGTATCCTCCCTTATACCCTAATAGATTGTAAGCTCTTCTCCTTCTGTATCCTCCCTTATACCCTAATAGATTGTAAGCTCTTCTCCTTCTGTATCCTCCCTTATACCCTAATAGATTGTAAGCTCTTCTCCTCCTGTATCCTCCCTTATACCCTAATAGATTGTAAGCTCTTCTCCTCCTGTATCCTCCCTTATACCCTAATAGATTGTAAGCTCTTCTCCTTCTGTATCCTCCCTTATACCCTAATAGATTGTAAGCTCTTCTCCTCCTGTATCCTCCCTTATACCCTAATAGATTGTAAGCTCTTCTCCTCCTGTATCCTCCCTTATACCCTAATAGATTGTAAGCTCTTCTCCTTCTGTATCCTCCCTTATACCCTAATAGATTGTAAGCTCTTCTCCTTCTGTATCCTCCCTTATACCCTAATAGATTGTAAGCTCTTCTCCTCCTGTATCCTCCCTTATACCCTAATAGATTGTAAGCTCTTCTCCTTCTGTATCCTCCCTTATACCCTAATAGATTGTAAGCTCTTCTCCTTCTGTATCCTCCCTTATACCCTAGTAGATTGTAAGCTCTTCTCCTCCTGTATCCTCCCTTATACCCTAATAGAGTGTAAGCTCTTCTCCTCCTGTATCCTCCCTTATACCCTAATAGATTGTAAGCTCTTCTCCTTCTGTATCCTCCCTTATACCCTAATAGATTGTAAGCTCTTCTCCTCCTGTATCCTCCCTTATACCCTAATAGATTGTAAGCTCTTCTCCTTCTGTATCCTCCCTTATACCCTAATAGATTGTAAGCTCTTCTCCTTCTGTATCCTCCCTTATACCCTAATAGATTGTAAGCTCTTCTCCTCCTGTATCCTCCCTTATACCCTAATAGATTGTAAGCTCTTCTCCTTCTGTATCCTCCCTTATACCCTAATAGATTGTAAGCTCTTCTCCTCCTGTATCCTCCCTTATACCCTAATAGATTGTAAGCTCTTCTCCTTCTGTATCCTCCCTTATACCCTAATAGATTGTAAGCTCTTCTCCTTCTGTATCCTCCCTTATACCCTAATAGATTGTAAGCTCTTCTCCTTCTGTATCCTCCCTTATACCCTAGTAGATTGTAAGCTCTTCTCCTCCTGTATCCTCCCTTATACCCTAATAGAGTGTAAGCTCTTCTCCTCCTGTATCCTCCCTTATACCCTAATAGATTGTAAGCTCTTCTCCTTCTGTATCCTCCCTTATACCCTAATAGATTGTAAGCTCTTCTCCTCCTGTATCCTCCCTTATACCCTAATAGATTGTAAGCTCTTCTCCTTCTGTATCCTCCCTTATACCCTAATAGATTGTAAGCTCTTCTCCTTCTGTATCCTCCCTTATACCCTAATAGATTGTAAGCTCTTCTCCTCCTGTATCCTCCCTTATACCCTAATAGATTGTAAGCTCTTCTCCTTCTGTATCCTCCCTTATACCCTAATAGATTGTAAGCTCTTCTCCTCCTGTATCCTCCCTTATACCCTAATAGATTGTAAGCTCTTCTCCTTCTGTATCCTCCCTTATACCCTAATAGATTGTAAGCTCTTCTCCTTCTGTATCCTCCCTTATACCCTAATAGATTGTAAGCTCTTCTCCTTCTGTATCCTCCCTTATACCCTAGTAGATTGTAAGCTCTTCTCCTCCTGTATCCTCCCTTATACCCTAATAGAGTGTAAGCTCTTCTCCTCCTGTATCCTCCCTTATACCCTAATAGATTGTAAGCTCTTCTCCTTCTGTATCCTCCCTTATACCCTAATAGATTGTAAGCTCTTCTCCTCCTGTATCCTCCCTTATACCCTAATAGATTGTAAGCTCTTCTCCTTCTGTATCCTCCCTTATACCCTAATAGATTGTAAGCTCTTCTCCTTCTGTATCCTCCCTTATACCCTAATAGATTGTAAGCTCTTCTCCTTCTGTATCCTCCCTTATACCCTAATAGATTGTAAGCTCTTCTCCTTCTGTATCCTCCCTTATACCCTAGTAGATTGTAAGCTCTTCTCCTCCTGTATCCTCCCTTATACCCTAATAGAGTGTAAGCTCTTCTCCTCCTGTATCCTCCCTTATACCCTAATAGAGTGTAAGCTCTTCTCCTCCTGTATCCTCCCTTATACCCTAATAGAGTGTAAGCTCTTCTCCTCCTGTATCCTCCCTTATACCCTAATAGAGTGTAAGCTCTTCTCCTTCTGTATCCTCCCTTATACCCTAATAGATTGTAAGCTCTTCTCCTCCTGTATCCTCCCTTATACCCTAATAGAGTGTAAGCTCTTCTCCTTCTGTATCCTCCCTTATACCCTAATAGATTGTAAGCTCTTCTCCTTCTGTATCCTCCCTTATACCCTAATAGAGTGTAAGCTCTTCTCCTCCTGTATCCTCCCTTATACCCTAATAGAGTGTAAGCTCTTCTCCTCCTGTATCCTCCCTTATACCCTAATAGAGTGTAAGCTCTTCTCCTTCTGTATCCTCCCTTATACCCTAATAGAGTGTAAGCTCTTCTCCTCCTGTATCCTCCCTTATACCCTAATAGAGTGTAAGCTCTTCTCCTTCTGTATCCTCCCTTATACCCTAATAGATTGTAAGCTCTTCTCCTCCTGTATCCTCCCTTATACCCTAATAGAGTGTAAGCTCTTCTCATTCTGTATCCTCCCTTATACCCTAATAGAGTGTAAGCTCTTCTCCTTCTGTATCCTCCCTTATACCCTAATAGATTGTAAGCTCTTCTCCTTCTGTATCCTCCCTTATACCCTAATAGAGTGTAAGCTCTTCTCCTCCTGTATCCTCCCTTATACCCTAATAGAGTGTAAGCTCTTCTCCTCCTGTATCCTCCCTTATACCCTAATAGAGTGTAAGCTCTTCTCCTCCTGTATCCTCCCTTATACCCTAATAGAGTGTAAGCTCTTCTCCTCCTGTATCCTCCCTTATACCCTAATAGAGTGTAAGCTCTTCTCCTCCTGTATCCTCCCTTATACCCTAGTAGAGTGCTGGATAATCATCCAAGCTCCAGGGACCCCCCTCCATAGCAGAGAGAAGGATCAGAACCAGAATGACGACGAGTGGGAGCGGCTGGATGGGGAAGTGTGTCCCCTTTAACAGGTTCATATAGAAGATCTATGGATTCCTTTAATATACAATGCATCTAGATTAATTAAAATATATATATAATTAGAATACATTAATATGTTTATATTCACATTAAGTTTACATTGATCAATATCACATTGTACAGTGCCATGGAAGATAATGGCTCTTTATTAGGAAATAAATGATAATTGTACTGATATTTATTATGTATTAATAGTTAACATAAATATTCCTGTGAAATAAATGTATATTAAAGCAAATACATGAGCATAAGAATACATGAAGCCTGTTTGCCAAAGGGGTATTGATAAAAAAATGGTTCCGGGATGACGCCTGCAATGGGGCTGCTATGTACCCTTTACCCTTTGCTGACTGTGATTGGTTTTAGAATACAATAAGAAAAACACTATCAGTGCATGTGGTATGGGGCCCGGGGATGAAGGCCCAGTCTCAGCTTTTAGAGCGCCAGGCCCCCTGGCCAAGGTGGTGACTATGCTCTGCCACTGGGTGGCGCTCTCCAGAATTTAAAGAGGCCCATGTGCACTTCCCCAGCACCCTCTCCCCCCCCCCCAAAGATCAGTATTTAGGTCTGGTGTAGGGGCTTGATGATGAGGTGCGCTCTGCCACTGGGTGGCGCTCTCCAAGATTTAAAGAGGCCCCTCCAACCTTTCCCAGCACAGCCCCCTACCCTCCTATGGATCAGTATTTAGGTCTTCATATCATTCTCTTCAACAGAGGCCCCCCACCCCCCCCCTTTCCCAGCACCTCTCATGTAGATCAGTATTTAAAGTGGACCAACACCCAGGGGGGATCAGCCTGGGAATCTATAAGATTCCGGGGCCGATCAGATCCCTCCACGTGGGGCATCCGAAATCGGAATACCCCGCTGTGTGAAACCCCCCAGGACGCCCAGAAACCTTACCTTATCCCCGTTCCAACGGCGCATGCGCGAGCCGCGGCCGCCTCTCGCGCGTCTCTCTGGCAGGGCGGCCGTTTGTGAATGGAAGTGCGAGATGCGGCCTCCAGCGCGCTCAGAGCCGCTGTGGTTGTCCGTCGCTTGTCCGTACACACCACAGTGGCTCTGAGCGCTCTGATTGGACGAGCGCTCGCGTAGGAAAGGTGGGGTGAGTTTTTTAGGGCGATCTGGGGGGTTTCACGCAGTGGGGCGCCCCACGGAAGTGGACCAAAACCCAGGATAGTGAAAATCCTGGGTGTTGGTCCACTTTAAGTGTATATAGCTCTACCTAGCTCTGCCACTGGGTGGCGCTCTCTTCTGCCCCCTTCCCCATCCTTCCTGTAGATCAGTATTTAGGTCTGTATATCATGGTCGGCCACTGGGTGGCGCTCTCTTCTGCCCCCTTCCCCATCCTTCCTGTAGATCAGTATTTAGGTCTGTATATCATGCTCTGCCACTGGGTGGCGCTCTCTTCTGCCCCCTTCCCCATCCTTCCTGTAGATCAGTATTTAGGTCTGTATATCATGGTCTTCCACTGGGTGGCGCTCTCTTCTGCCCCCTTCCCCATCCTTCCTGTAGATCAGTATTTAGGTCTGTATATCATGGTCGGCCACTGGGTGGCGCTCTCTTCTGCCCCCTTCCCCATCCTTCCTGTAGATCAGTATTTAGGTCTGTATATCATGCTCTGCCACTGGGTGGCGCTCTCTTCTGCCCCCTTCCCCATCCTTCCTGTAGATCAGTATTTAGGTCTGTATATCATGCTCTGCCACTGGGTGGCGCTCTCTTCTGCCGCCTTCCCCATCCTTCCTGTAGATCAGTATTTAGGTCTGTATATCATGCTCTGCCACTGGGTGGCGCTCTCTTCTGCCCCCTTCCCCATCCTTCCTGTAGATCAGTATTTAGGTCTGTATATCATGCTCTGCCACTGGGTGGCGCTCTCTTCTGCCCCCTTCCCCATCCTTCCTGTAGATCAGTATTTAGGTCTGTATATCATGGTCGGCCACTGGGTGGCGCTCTCTTCTGCCCCTCCCCAGCTCCCCCCATGTAGATCAGTATTTAAACCGGACCTTCACCATGATTTATTGAAAAGCCCAAATCCTTACAAATCTATTCCCCAGCATCTAAAGTTAATAAATGTTAAGTTTTATTATTTCCTCCCACTGGGCTGCAACTCTGTTCAGGACATTAGGATCCGAGCGCCGCCATCTTGGCTCAGTAGCATCACATACTGAGGATAGGAGCGCGGGATAAAGTGCAGGGGGCGGGTTATAGCTGTGCTTTGCTCAGACATAGCAGAACTGGGGTCAGGTAAAGGTCAGCAATCCCAGAATGCAGAGCGACACAGTCAGAAGACACTTCCTGTTTGCAGGCTGCCTGATGTTCCATGAGCTGCCATCTTGGATGTTGAAAGGCTCATAACATGCAGTAGATGCAGGTAGGATGATTTTTAGTGTGAGCAATCTGTATGTACAGGGTGTGGGAAACGTATAAGATAGGCTCTTATTCAGGGTGAAGGTCCGGATTAATGTGAGCAATCTGTATGTACAGGGTGTGGGAAACATATAAGATAGGCTCTTATTCAGGGTGAGGGTCCGGATTAATGTGAGCAATCTGTATGTACAGGGTGTGGGAAACGTATAAGATAGGCTCTTATTCAGGGTGAAGGTCCGGATTAATGTGAGCAATCTGTATGTACGGGGGGAAACATATAAGATAGGCTCTTATTCAGGGTGAAGGTCCGGATTAATGTGAGCAATCTGTATGTACAGGGGGGAAACATATAAGATAGGCTCTTATTCAGGGTGAAGGTCCGGATTAATGTGAGCAATCTGTATGTACAGGGTGTGGGAAACATATAAGATAGGCTCTTATTCAGGGTGAGGGTCCGGATTAATGTGAGCAATCTGTATGTACAGGGTGTGGGAAACATATAAGATAGGCTCTTATTCAGGGTGAAGGTCCGGATTAATGTGAGCAATCTGTATGTACAGGGTGTGGGAAACATATAAGATAGGCTCTTATTCAGGGTGAAGGTCCGGATTAATGTGGGCAATCTGTATGTACAGGGTGTGGGAAACATATAAGATAGGCTCTTATTCAGGGTGAAGGTCCGGATTAATGTGAGCAATCTGTATGTACAGGGTGTGGGAAACATATAAGATAGGCTCTTATTCAGGGTGAAGGTCCGGATTAATGTGAGCAATCTGTATGTACAGGGTGTGGGAAACATATAAGATAGGCTCTTATTCAGGGTGAAGGTCCGGATTAATGTGGGCAATCTGTATGTACAGGGTGTGGGAAACATATAAGATAGGCTCTTATTCAGGGTGAAGGTCCGGATTAATGTGAGCAATCTGTATGTATAGGGTGTGGGAAACATATAAGATAGGCTCTTATTCAGGGTGAGGGTCCGGATTAATGTGAGCAATCTGTATGTACAGGGTGTGGGAAACATAAGATAGGCTCTTATTCAGGGTGAAGGTCCGGATTAATGTGGGCAATCTGTATGTACAGGGTGTGGGAAACATATAAGATAGGCTCTTATTCAGGGTGAAGGTCCGGATTAATGTGGGCAATTTGTATGTACAGGGTGGGGAAACATACAAGATAGACTCTTATTCTGGGTGAGGGTCCGGATTAATGTGAGCAATCTGTATGTACAAGGGGGGAAACATATAAGATAGATTCTTAATCTGGGTGAGGGTCCGGATTAATGTGAGCAATCTGTATGTACAGGGTGTGGGAAACATATAAGATAGACTCTTATTCTGGGTGAGGGTCCGGATTAATGTGAGCAATCTGTATGTACAGGGTGTGGGAAACATATAAGATAGGCTCTTATTCAGGGTGAAGGTCCGGATTAATGTGGGCAATCTGTATGTACAGGGTGTGGGAAACATACAAGATTAGGTCTGGTGTAGGGGCTTGTTGAAGGGCTGCTATGGGGTCTGTATGGGCAGGGCCTGTGTATGGGGCCCAGAGGCTGAGAGGGCCCCAATAATTTAGTTCTGCAGCTTCGTCTATCTGTTATTGACCTCTGGGCTGGTTTTAACAAAGGCTGCCCGCCAGGGGCGCACTTATAATGAGGCGAGGTGAGGCGGCCGACAACCCCTCCATATGAGAAGTGCTTAGAAACCCTCAGCAACCAATCACCTTTATCCAATGTGCTGATTGTGCCAGGGGCGCACTTATAATGAGGCGAGGTGAGGCAACCGACAACCCCTCCATGTGAGAGGTGCTTAAAAAACCATCAGCAACCAATCACCTTTATCCAATGTGCTGATTGTGCCAGGGGCGCACCTATAATGAGGCGAGGTGAGGGGGCCGACAACCCCTCCATGTGAGAAGTGCTTGGCTGCTCCCATGAACCACATGCGTTATTTAGACTGGACTGTCCCTTTAAGGTTCATTTATTGAAGGAACCAATCAGAAATCAATCTGACCATGGTGAAAAAATAGTGTAATCTGATTGGTTGCTGGGAGTTGCAGAACACTGCTCATCTACTTTGCTCTCGGTGCTGTATGGCTCACCGATGCTCTTCCAGGCGTATCTCCTAAATGAATGAACCAATCAGGAAGGAACGTTCATCGGTCGGACGTACGCTGAGATCTGATTGGTTGTTGGGAGTTACAGCAGTTTGCACGTCCTCTGATATTTTTTCTGCATGGCTAACAGATGCCGAAACTGAATCAAGTAACCAATCAGTGCAGAGCTTCCATCAATCTGTTGTATAACAGTGAAATTTGATTGGTCGCTGTGAGTTATTATTGTTTATTTATAAAGCGCCATCACTTTCCATAGCATTGTACAATGTGAAACGCCTTTCATGTCATCATTGCTCTATGTGCCGCCATTATTATTATTGTTTAGTTATATAGCGCCATCATCTTCCGTAGCGCTGTACAAAGTAGTAATTACAGACAGGGTAGAAACTTACAATTTTATTTCATATTACTATTTTCGCTATATTATATCATTATTGCCATTTGAGCGATCTTATAGTGGAGCGACCAATCAGAAATCAGCTTTCATTAATCAGACTGCTAGTAACTGACGCGGCGGCGAAATCTGATTGGCTGCTGGGAAATATGGCGCTCTGCGATTTGTGCTGCTTTATTTCTAAGTCCTGTTAGTGTGGCTCAGCAATTCCCTGTGGGGCTCCTTTATTAATTAACTCATTGATCACGCCCATCACCTCGTAGATTGCAAGCTCTTGAGCAAAGGGCCCTCACTCCCCTTGTTTCCATTGGGGATTTGCTTATTGCTATGCAATTTATAGATTTTATTATTTATTTTTTAGGATAAATTAGTATTATTTAATTATCAGTATCGTTATTTTATTTATTATTAATTTTTATTCATAAAATAATAATAATAATAATAATAATATAATAATAATAATAATCACTCCCCTTGTTTCAATTGTGGATTCGCTTATTGCTATGCAATTTATAGTTTTTATTATTTATTTATTTTTTAGGATTAATTAATATTATTTAATTATCAGTATCGTTATTTTATTTATTATTAATTTTTTATTCATAAAATAATAATAATAATAATAATCACTCCCCTTGTTTCAATTGTGGATTCGCTTATTGCTATGTAATTTATAATTTGTATTCTTTTTTTATGAATAATTTGCATTATTTAAATATGATCAGTATTGTTATTGTATTTTTGTATTATTATTATTATTATTATTAATAATAATAATAATAATTAATAATAATAGTAATCACCCCCTTGTTTCAATTGTGGATTTGCTTATTGCTATGCAATTTATAATTTTTATTATGTATTATATTTATTTATTTTTATGATTAATTTGTATTATTAAATTCTTATCAGTATTGTTATTTTATGTATTATTATTATTATTATTATTATTATTATTATTATTATTATTATTATTATTATTATTTATTATTAATAATAATAATAATAATGTGAAGCAATAATATGAAGCAATAATAATAATAATAATAATAATAATAATAATAATAATGTGAAGCAATAATATGAAGCAATAATAATAATAATAATAATAATAATAAAATGAAGCAACCAACCAATCAGCTTGATCCATGAGCGTCAAACAGTTCACAGTGAAATTTGATTGGCTGCTTTGAGTTATAACTCTTTGTGCTGCTCTATTAAGTGGTCTTGTCCATGTGGCTCATTAGAAAGTAGTTTTTTTTAATTATTAGCGATTGCTAACTATAGAAGTATAATAATTATCTAAGTGGAAGAAGCAATTGTAAGCGTTCATGCCACTGCTACCATGAAATCTGATTGGCTGCTGTGAGTTATTTAGGTGAGTTATTTATTAGGTGGTCTTCTCAGTGTGGCTCATTGAAAGGCAGTTTATTAGCTATTAATAATGATATTTTTTAATTAGCTAAGCGGAAGAAGCGATAATATCTGTCACGTGACCGCAGTTTTTGTGTATAGTGAGACTTGATTGGCTGCCCATGATGTTTTTAACCTTGTGCTGCTCCATTAAGTGGTTAGTCCAGCATTTTAAGAGGCCCCGCTGCCCTTTCCCAGCACCCCCATGTAGATCAGTATTTGAGTCTTTATAACTTATAATTATTTATAATTTTGTTTAAAATTTGTATTATTTATTTTTTAGGATTAATTAGTATTATTTAATTATCAGTATTGTTATTTTAATTATTATTATTATTATTATTATTATTTATTATTATTATTATTATTAATAATAACAATAATAATGATAATAATAATAATAATAATAATGATAATAATAATTACTCCCCTTGTTTCAATTGTGGATTTGCTTATTGCTATGCAATTTATAATTTTTATAATTTATTTTTTTATTAATTTGTATTATTTAAATATCATCAATATTGTTATTTGATTTTATTATTATTATTATTATTATTAACAATAATAATAATATAATAATAATAATAATAATAATAATAATCACTCCCCTTGTTTCAATTGTGGATTCGTATATTACTATGCAATTCAGCTATCTAATCTAACTATATAAGTATAATAATTAGCTAAGTGGAAGAAGCAATCGTAAGCTTTCATGCGACTGCTACCATAAAATCTGATTGGCTGAAGAGTTATGGCTCTTTGTGCTGCTTTATTAGGTGGTCTTCTCTGTGTGGCTCATTGAAAGGTCGTTTATTAGCTATTAATAATGATATTTTTTAATTAGCTAAGTGGAAGAAGCAATCATATCTGTCACGTGACAGATTTTTGTATATAGTGAGACCTGATTGGCTGCCCATGATGTTTTTAAACGTGTGCTGCTCTATTAAGTGGTCTGGTTTGTACGGTTCATTGGAAGGTTGTTTATTATTATCAGATATTATTAAAAATTATAAAATTGTATTAATAAGCTAAGTGGGCAATCTTATATGCGACTGATATTAATTGTGTATCATGAATCTGATTGGCTGCTCTGAGTTTACACTCTTGTGCTCTGCGAATCTCATTGAACTGTAACTTAGATATTATTAATTAGATTTATTAATTAGCTAAGTGGGAGAAGACAGAACCAATCATAAGCTTTCATGTGACTGCTGTTGATTGTGTATAGTGAAAGCTGATTGGCTGCTGTAATTTATCGTCTTTGTGCTGCTTTATTAAGTGGTCTTGTCTATGTGCATCATTAAAAAGGTTTTTTATTAGTTATTAGCTATTATTAACAAGTATAACACGATATGAATTAGCTAAGTGTAAAAGCCAGTCATAAGCTTTCATGTGACTGAATTTTATTGTGTACAGTAAAATCTGATTCGCTGCTGTGAGTTATTACTCATTGTGCAGCTTTATTAGGTGATCTTGTCTGCGTGTCTCATTGAATAGTTGTTTATTAGATATTAATATTTCTGTTTATTAATTAGCTAAGTGGAAGAACCAATCATAAGCTTTCATGGAACTGCTGATAATTATGTACCGTGAAATCTGATTGGCTGCCGTAAGTTATCTCTCTTGCGCTGCTTGTCTCTACTGCTCATTGGAAGTTTGTTTATTAATTATTCGCTATTAATAATAATATTAATTAGCTAAGTGGAAGAACCAGTCATAAGCTTGTTGTTTATTAAGTACTGTGAAATCTGATTGGCTGCTGTGAGTTATCTCTCTTGTGCTCATTAATTAAATGGTCTGTGTCTGTGCGGCTCATTGGATGGTCGTTTATTAATTAGCTAAGTGGAAGAACCAATCATAAGCTTCTCTTAGGCTGCTGTTAATCTGATTGGCTGCAGATTCGTTATTACTATAATGCGCTAAGATTTTGCCCCAAGTTTCGCCAATTCGCTTCGACCAAAACAGAATCTTCTGGTCAAATTCAGCCGAAAGACTTTAAAGAGGACCAAAACCCTCATGCTCGGACTGGCCCCTAAGGGTTACCAGGGAATCCCTCGGTGGGACCCTGGATTCAGGGGCTGCATTTGAGTGCCTTCATTACCAAAAACCTAAACTTTGTATAGTTTATTTAAACCGGACCCTCACCCTGAATAAGAGCCTATTTTGTATGTTTCCCCCCTGTACATACAGATTGCCCACATTAATCCGGACCTTCACCCTGAATAAAAGCCTATCTTGTATGTTTCTCTCACCCTGTACATACAGATTGCTCACATTAATCCGGACCCTCACCCTGAATAAGAGCCTATCTTGTATGTTTCCCCCCCTGTACATACAGATTGCCCATATTAATCTGGACCTCCACCCTGAATGAGAGTCTTTCTTATATATTTCCCCTCCTGTACATACAGATTGCCTACATTAATCCGGACCTTCACCCTGAATAAGAGCCTATCTTATATGTTTCCCCCCTGTACATACAGATTGCCCACATTAATCCGGACCTTCACCCTGAATAACAGCCTATCTAGTATGTTTCCCCCCTACACATACAGATTGCCCACATAAATTCGGACCCTCACCCTGAATAAGAGTCTATCTTGTATGTTTCCCACACCCTGTACACACAGAGTGCCCACATTAATCCGGACCTTCACCCTGAATAAGAGCCTATCTTATATGTTCCCCCCCCGTACATACAGATTGCCCACATTAATCCGGACCTTCACCCTGAATAAGAGCCTATCTTATATGTTCCCCCCCCCCCCTGTACATACAGATTGCCCACATTAATCTGGACCTTCACCCTGAATAAGAGTCTATCTTATATGTTTCCCACACCCTGTACATACAGATTGCTCACATTAATCTGGACCTTCACCCTGAATAAGAGTCTATCTTATATGTTCCCCCCCCCCGTACATACAGATTGCTCACATTAATCTGGACCTTCACCCTGAATAAGAGTCTATCTTATATGTTTTTAAAATACACCAGGGTGGTTCTAACCCTTCCTTGCTGTATTCAAAGCTAAAAAAATTAAATGGAGTTGCCCTTCAACATCCTACATGCGAAAGGAGTTTGTGATTGGCCAGCGCGGGGCAAGTCCGCCCATCGATCGGCGCTTCCACGCTGCATTAGGCTTCGGGGATCGGGTTGGATTCGGGCTCGGGGACGCCCGGGGGCGGCTCTGCAACTCGGCGGCGAGAGAGTTAATGGCTCTGCAAATATTTATAATCCGCTGACCTTTTAAATGTGTTATTTACTATGCGAAGGAATGTGAGAGCACGTTACTGCTCCGCCAGCCAATCCGGGGAGGAGAGTCCCTGCAGCTGCCAGGGACAGGCTTCCCGAACATTCCAGGACCTAGGAGCTGATGCTCTAATGTCCCCCTCGATGTGGGATGCCCCGCTGTGGGAAACCTTTACATTGATGGCTGCGACAACTCTTTGATAGGGCAATGCACTACCTTACAAGTCTGGAGTGCTCACTTATAAATCCAAATGCATCAACAAAAGAAGAGGGGGGGGGACCGATTGCCACACCAGCCTCACACAAGGAGCCTCACCACAACAATGTAAAAATAAATCTAAATGTTTATTCAAAAAGATAACACCAAGACATACACAAAACCACTAAACACAACACATCAGACATATTCAACAGATTAAAACAGCTGGGCCTTCCCCTTATAAATATAATATACAAATCTGAATCCATAATCAATATAATAAGTATAATAGTTGAACGGAGGGCCCTCCAAATGATTAATGATTATTTAATAATAATAATAATAATAATAATTATTAGTAATAAAACAGCTGGGCCTTCCCCTTATAAACATAATATACAAATCTGAATCCATAATCAATATAATAAGTATAATAGTTGAACGGAGGGCCCTCCAAATGATTAATGATTATTTAATAATAATAATAATAATAATAATAATTAGTAATAAAACAGCTGGGCCTTCCCCTTATAAACATAATATACAAATCTGAATCCATAATCAATATAATAAGTATAATAGTTGAACGGAGGGCCCTCCAAATGATTAATGATTATTTAATAATAATAATAATAATAATAATTAGTAATAAAACAGCTGGGCCTTCCCCTTATAAATATAATATACAAATCTGAATCCATAATCAATATAAAAAGTATAATAGTTGAACAGAGGGCCCTCCAAAAGATTAAGGATTATATAATAATAATAATAATAATAATAATAATAATAATAATTAGTAATAATATTTTTGTGCCGTCACAAAAAGTTAAAAAAGAAAAAAAAATGTTTAATGATATTCTATAGTCCCTATCATGCTAAGGAGAGGGACAATGTTTCCCACCCAGCAGAAGCAGCACGGGTAGCCGCGTGCGCAGGTGTTCCCTGCTGGTCTCTCCCCCTCTGTACTGGACAGATTGTGTTGGCCATTAGACTGTATGGGCCTTATTCGCTTTGTAAAGCGCTACGGAAGATGATGGCGCTATATAAATAAACAATAGTAATAATAAAGGGATAGCGTCAGGTAGTGCCTGTACAGCGGCAGGTAGCATCAAGTAGCGTCAGGTGAACACCGGACACAGCAGCAATTACACATTTATGAAGCCGAATCTGGTGAGCGACTGGAACAGCGCCATGTAGCGTCCGATTCATCAGATATCCCAGGCTCAGTGTACAGCGCCGGCGTTCAGCCTTGCAGAGCGCCACGTCTTACCTGTCGCTACCTGTCGCTCTCCCATACATTTCAATGGACGTTATTTTACTTCTCTTTAAACAGGGGGTTTTATTATTAATTTTTTTTTATTCTCAAATAATGTTGTGACCTCTCCTGGCCTTCACACTTTTTTATATATTTATGCAGAATTGTCATTACAGGTCTGGCATTAATGTGTTCATGTTACAATGTAATAACAATGTCATTCCATGCATTTTCGCTTTGTTACTACTGGATACATGTTCAAAATCAGACTTTAATCACACAGCCTCTGGCGCTGTGGGCTACATCGGCCCGATTAGCGCCGGAACTGTTTGAGGCTGTTTTTTTTATGAATGTGGTGTGAGTCAGTCGCACTGAGCTGACACTACCATTCGCTCCAATACAGCGTAGTACTGCGAATCACATAACGTATTCATCAATGCCGGCCAGCGACTGAGGCGCTCTGAAACAACTAACCATGGCCGAACACAGCGACTACTAGCGGTCACTCTGAAATCCACTCTACAGACGCTCATCTGTCGCTACCTGGCGTTAGTAATGAATCAGCCTGTAGTAGTTGTGCCGTCACAAAAAGTTCAGAAAGAAAAAAATGTTGAATGATATTCTATAGTCCCTATCATGCTAAGGAGAGGGACAGTATTTCTCACCCGGCAGAAGCGGCACGGGTAGCTGCGTGCGCAGGTGTTCCCTGCTGGTCTCTCTCCATTAGACTGTAGGGTAATTTCTCTGTTTTTGCACTTTGATCTTTCTTATTCATTTGCACAGTTGCACTTTGTGTCTATGACCATGAGACTGTTCTAAGCGGTATTCATGTTGATTATTTGTAAATATATTGCTATATAACTTATTGTTGTATCTTATGTATTGGATCACGTGTGTATATGGTTCATGTCAGGGAACCGCGAGTCACGTGGTCCCACTACAAACCAGGGACCTCCCGACACACTGACCGCGTTCCCAAAACCCTTTATCCGACTCCTCCTACCAGGGATACAAGGCCCGAAGCCACGGACACACAGATTCTTGGTTTAAGGCAAACAGATCGCTCAAGTTAAAATGTAAGTTTTAATGCTATAAGCACACTAGGCACTGATAACAAGCATTTAACTATGATGTAATATAATATGATACAGATGATACAATTATGCTATTCTGAGATGGTTACAGGATTGAGCGCATTACACAGAGAAACAATAAGCAGTTACCTTAGTATGCAGTTGCAGAGTAGTAGTGATGATGGGGAGCTCTCACAAGGGGTGTGTCAAGAGCTTATCGATGATGATGGCCACCCCCAGTATGCTGACCGCATATCCCCTCCAGGTGAGTGACCATTACCTGGTTTCAGACCACCCTATTTATGCTGCAAGGGCTCTCTGCCCCCCTCCCCTCTGTGGGATGGGCCGTCACCTCCTATGGTTCCGGCGTGTGTTTTTGCCCTAAAACCCTTTAGAGGTTATAACTTGGATCAGGGGGGGTCGTATGGCCTTGGGAGCGGTACCAAACTGGATGCCATGCTCGCAATGAGTCCAGAAATCGGGTTCCTACGCTGACCAGAACCTTAGATCTCCGTTTACGGGGCATTCCTGTATTTCCTATTCCCTCATAACCTATCCCCGTGTGCGGTTTGGTGAGCCGGTACTGATTCTGTAACTGGTTTGGCGCTGCGACACATGGACGCGCAGTTATGGAGCAATTTCTGTTGGTGCCGCTAGTCTGCGATTTAATCCTTGCTATGACAAATTCACAGCCAGGGGTCGAGCCAGCTACAGACTGGCCGGCAGCTTCCCAGCCTAAGGTGTGACAGGATCAGCCGGGGGGGTCTGTGCTCTGTGCTTTTCAACACATACATGCTAATTATCTCTTCCTGAATAAAGGGTTTTAGGGCAAAAACACACGCCAGAACCATAGGAGGTGACGGCTTATCCCACAGAGGGGAGGGGGGCAGAGAGCCCTTGCAGCATAAATAGGGTGGTCTGGAACCAGGTAATGGTCACTCATCTGGAGGGGATATGCGGTCAGCATACTGGGGGTGGCCATCATCATCGATAAGCTCTTGACACACCCCTTGTGAGAGCTCCTCATAATCAATACTACTCTGCAACTGCATACTAAGGTAACTGCTTATAAGTGTGCATTTATAACAGGGGGAATAAAGGAGCACTCCAACCTGGGGTATTTGAGGTTTCTTAACTTATGCTGGGCCGTTCCTTCACAGTTCACTCATTTGTTTGCGTCTATGACCATGAGACTGTTCTAAGCGGTTCTCTTGTTGATTATTCGTAAATATATTGCTATATAACTTATTGTTGTATCTTATGTATCAGATCACGTGTGTATATGTGTCACTCATTTGTTTGCGTCTATGACCATCAGACTGTTCTAAGGGCTTCTCTTGTTGATTATTTGTAAATATATTGCTATATAACCTATTGTTGTATCTTATATATTGGATCACGTGTGTATATGGGTCACTCATTTGTTTGCGTCTATGACCATGAGACTGTTCTAAGCGGTTCTCTTGTTGATTATTCGTAAATATATTGCTATATAAGTTATTGTTGTATCTTATGTATCAGATCACGTGTGTATATGTGTCACTCATTTGTTTGCGTCTATGACCATCAGACTGTTCTAAGGGCTTCTCTTGTTGATTATTTGTAAATATATTGCTATATAACCTATTGTTGTATCTTATATATTGGATCACGTGTGTATATGGGTCACTCATTTGTTTGCGTCTATGACCATGAGACTGTTCTAAGCGGTTCTCTTGTTGAGTATTTGTAAATATATTGCTATATAACTTATTGTTGTATCTTATGTATTGGATCACGTGTGTATATGGGTCACTTATTTGTTTGCGTCTATGACCATGAGACTGTTCTAAGCGGTTCTCTTGTTGAGTATTTGTAAATATATTGCTATATAACCTATTGTTGTATCTTATGTATCAGATCACATGTGTATATGGTTCACTCATTTGTTTGTTAGCACTAGTCACTTTATTAGGTTATATTGCCCTCTTCACAGTGTGTGTTAGAAGAATCATTGTCCCTCTCCTTAGCATGATAGGGACTTCTTATGTCCCTCTCTTATGTCCCTGTATCTTATGTATCAGATCATATGTGTATATGGGTCACTTATTTGTTTGCGTCTATGACCATGAGACTGTTCTAAGCGGTTCTCTTGATTATTTTTAAATATATTGCTATATAACCTATTGTTGTATCTTATGTATTGGATCACGTGTGTGTATGGGTCACTCATTTGTTTGTTAGCACTAGTCACTTTATTAGGTTATATTGCCCTCTTCACAGTGTGTGTTAGAATCATTGTCCCTCTCCTTAGCATGATAGGGACTATAGAATACCATTAAACATTTTTCTACTTTTTTTAACATTTTTGTGCCGGCACAAAAATATTATTAGGGCCCTATTATTAATCTTTTGCGTTCAACTATTATATTGATTATGGATTCAGATTTGTATATTATATTTATAAGGGGAAGGCCCGGCTGTTTTAATCTGTTTAATATGTCTGATGTGTTGTGTTTGGTGGTTTGTGTTTTGTGTCTCGGTGTTATCTATTTGAATAAACGCTTTGATTTGGAATAACCCCCCCCCCCCCCCCCCCCTC
This sequence comes from Gastrophryne carolinensis, assembly GCA_027917425.1. Classification (NCBI taxonomy): domain Eukaryota; kingdom Metazoa; phylum Chordata; class Amphibia; order Anura; family Microhylidae; genus Gastrophryne; species Gastrophryne carolinensis. Next base: position 19,059,493 of record CM051236.1, read on the forward strand.
TGTGAAACGCCTAGATTGACGGCTGTGGCACTACAGGAAGAAGCCTGGGCCCGGGCCGTGTAGCGTGGTGCTCTACTGCGCCCCCTGGTGACCATGACGGGATGTGGGTCTGCTTTGTGGGGACATCCTGGGGCCAGGCAACTATCTAGTTTGGTATCTCTCCAGCCAGATAGTCCTTCTCTGGTTGGTACCAGGGGCATATTTTATAGGGGGTGCAACCGCACTGGGGGACCCTGAATGTCAGGGGGCCCATTGTGGCTCCTCCGTAAGGAGGAGCCACAATGGGCCCCCTGACATTCAGGCGGAGGAGCCACAATGGGCCCCCTGACATTCAGGCGGAGGAGCCACAATGGGCCCCTTGACATTCAGGCGGAGGAGCCACAATGGGCCCCCTGACATTCAGGCGGAGGAGCCACAATGGGCCCCCTGACATTCAGGCGGAGGAGCCACAATGGGCCCCTTGACATTCAGGCGGAGGAGCCACAATGGGCCCCCTGACATTCAGGCGGAGGAGCCACAATGGGCCCCCTGACATTCAGGCGGAGGAGCCACAATGGGCCCCCTGACATTCAGGCGGAGGAGCCACAATGGGCCCCCTGACATTCAGGCGGAGGAGCCACAATGGGCCCCCTGACATTAAGGCGGAGGAGCCACAATGGGCCCCCTGACATTCAAGCGGAGGAGCCACAATGGGCCCCCTGACATTCAGGGCCCCAGTGCGGTTGCACCCCCTATAGTTACGCCCCGGTACTAACCAGAGGAGGACTATCTGTGCATGGAGGAAGTTCCATGTGTCTCTGCTGTTTCACTCTTTAGCTATAGCCAACTGAGTTAAAAGACAGAAAAAAGATTACTGTATGAGCCTTGACAGGGCCCCATTTAATGTTCGCACCAGGGCCCCGTCCCAGTTATACCACTGGCTGGTACCCCTGCCAAATACAATAACGCCCCCCCCCCACCCATTGAACTGTTATAGGAGTACTTGGAACCCATTACCAGATTACGGGCAGGCTGATTCATTACTAGCGCCAGGTATCGGCAGATGAGCGTCTGTATAGAGGCGCTTAGAGCGACCGCTAGTAGACGCTGTGATCGGTGTTAAAGAGCGTCTCATTCGCTGTAGTAACCTGGCCGGCATTGATGAATGTGATGTGTGTTGGGCGCACCAGTACAGCGCTGCAGGGAGGGAGTGGTAGCGTCGGCTCAGTACGACCGACTCTCGGCGCTCCACACCATGCTTATCAAAATGGACACGCACACAGCGTAGGCGCTCTGAAGCTGGGCGCTATAGCATAGAGCGCCAGACGCTGTGTGATTAAAGTCTGTTTTTGATCACATATCCACCAGTAACTAAGTGAAAACACAGGGAATGACATTGTTATAACACTGTGACATTAACACTTTAGTGCCAGACCTGTAATGACAATTCTGCATAAAAATATAAAAAGTCAAAAAAATTTAAAAAATGTCTCTTTCTAGGTCAGGAGACGTCACACAATGATTGGAGAAAAAAAAAAATAAACATACATGGCGCTGTTAGAGGTGCTATACACTGAGCCGCCTGTAATAATACATGTGACGCTACATGGCGCTGTTAGAGGTGCTATACACTGAGCCGCCTGTAATAATACATGTGACGCTACATGGCGCTGTTAGAGGCGCTATACACTGACCTGCCTGTAATAATACATGTGACACTACATGACGCTGTTAGAGGCGCTATACACTGACCTGCCTGTAATAATACATGTGACACTACATGGCGCTGTTAGAGGCGCTATACACTGACCTGCCTGTAATAATACATGTGACGCTACATGGCGCTGTTAGAGGCGCTATACACTGACCTGCCTGTAATAATACATGTGACGCTACATGGCGCTGTTAGAGGCGCTATACACTGACCTGCCTGTAATAATACATGTGACGCTACATGGCGCTGTTAGAGGCGCTATACACTGACCTGCCTGTAATAATACATGTGACGCTACATGGCGCTGTTAGAGGCGCTATACACTGACCTGCCTGTAATAATACATGTGACACTACATGGCGCTGTTAGAGGCGCTATACACTGACCTGCCTGTAATAATACATGTGACGCTACATGGCGCTGTTAGAGGCGCTATACACTGACCTGCCTGTAATAATACATGTGACACTACATGACGCTGTTAGAAGCGCTATACACTGACCTGCCTGTAATAATACATGTGACGCTACATGGCGCTGTTAGAGGCGCTATACACTGAGCCGCCTGTAATATGGTGTGAGTCGCCGAGAGTCGGTCGCACTGAGCTGGCGCTACCTCTCGCTCCCTGCAATGCTGTATGTTAGAGCGCCCAACATACATCACATTCATCAATGCCAGGCAGGTTACCACAGAAACTGAGGCGCTCTGTTACAGCGCCGATAGTTGATAACAGCGTCTACTAGCGTTCTTAGCGCCGCCGTACAGACGCTCATCTGCCGATACCTGGCGCTAGTAATGAATCAGCCTGTAAGTGTTCCATTTAAACTTCCTCAGGCCATAGTAATATGGGGGGGGGAGGGGGGGGGAGTAATCAGGAGCTTCATCTCCTGGGTGTGATTGTGATGTGTATCAGGGAGCGCGTGATAGGAAACAGAGAGCAGTGTGTCTGTGTCCTAATAACAATATCCTGGGGATTCCCATCATCTATCGCAATGAGGGATACACTGAGCGAGCCAAAGAGGGTCAGCATGAAGGATGGATCTAGAGAGCAGCCATGTATCTCCTGTAAAATATAATTTATATCTAGAGAGCAGTGTGTCCCTCCTGTAAAATATAACTTCTATCAAGAGAGCAGCCATGTCCCTCCTGTAATTATAACTTATATCTAGAGAGCAGCCATGTCCCTCCTGTAATTATAACTTCTATCTAGAGAGCAGCCGTGTCCCTCCTGTAATTATAACTTCTATTTAGAGAGCAGCCGTGTCCCTCCTGTAAAATATAACTTCTATCTAGAGAGCAGTCATGTCCCTCCTGTAATTATAACTTCTATCTAGAGAGCAGCATGTCCCTCCTGTAATTATAACTTCTATCTAGAGAGCAGCCGTGTCCCTCCTGTAATTATAACTTCTATTTAGAGAGCAGCCGTGTCCCTCCTGTAAAATATAACTTCTATCTAGAGAGCAGTCATGTCCCTCCTGTAATTATAACTTCTATCTAGAGAGCAGCCGTGTCCCTCCTATAATTATAACTTCTATTTAGAGAGAAGCCATGTCCCTCCTGCAAAATATAACTTCTATCTAGAGAGCAGCTGTGTCCCTCCTGTAATTATAACTTCTATCTAGAGAGCAGCATGTCCCTCCTGTAATTATAACTTCTATCTAGAGAGCAGCCATGTCCCTCCTGTAATTATAACTTCTATCTAGAGAGCAGCCATGTCCCTCCTGTAAAATATAACTTCTATCAAGAGAGTAGACATGTCCCTCCTGTAATTATAACTTCTATCTAGAGAGCAGCTGTGTCCCTCCTGTAACATATAACTTCTATCTAGAGAGCAGCCATGTCCCTCCTGTAATTATAACTTCTATCTAGAGAGCAGCCATGTCCCTCCTGTAAAATATAACTTCTATCAAGAGAGTAGACATGTCCCTCCTGTAATTATAACCTCTATCTAGAGAGCAGCTGTGTCCCTCCTGTAACATATAACTTCTATCTAGAGAGCAGCCATGTCCCTCCTGTAATTATAACTTCTATCTAGAGAGCAGCTTTGTCTCTCCTGTAAAATATAACTTCTATCTAGAGAGCAGCCATGTCCCTCCTGTAATTATAACCTATATCTAGAGAGCAGCCATGTCCCTCCTGTAATTATAACTTCTATCTAGAGAGCAGCTTTGTCTCTCCTGTAAAATATAACTTCTATCAAGAGAGCAGCTGTGTCCCTCCTGTAATTATAACCTATATCTAGAGAGCAGCCGTGTCCCTCCTGTAATTATAACCTATATCTAGAGAGCAGCTGTGACCCTCCTGTAACATATAACTTCTATCTAGAGAGCAGCCGTGTCCCTCCTGTAAAATATAACTTATATCTAGAGAGCAGCCATGTCCCTCCTGTAAATATAACTGATATCTAGAGAGCAGCCATGTCCCTCCTGTAAAATATAACTTATATCTAGAGAGCAGCCATGTCCCTCCTGTAAATATAACTGATATCTAGAGAGCAGCCATGTCCCTCCTGTAAAATATAACTTATATCTAGAGAGCAGCCGTGTCCCTCCTGTAAAATATAACTTATATCTAGAGAGCAGCTATGTCCCTCCTGTAAAATATAACTTCTATCTAGAGAGCAGCTATGTCCCTCCTGTAAAATATAACTTCTATCTAGAGAGCAGCCATGTCCCTCCTGTAAAATATAACTTCTATCTAGAGAGCAGCTATGTCCCTCCTGTAAATATAACTTCTATCTAGAGAGCAGCCGTGTCCCTCCTGTAAAATATAACTTCTATCTAGAGAGCAGCTGTGTCCCTCCTGTAATTATAACTTATATCTAGAGAGAAGCTGTGTCCCTCCTGTAAAATATAGCTTGCCTATTTAACATATAGCCAAAAAACATAGCCATCCCTCCTGTAATACATTTCTGGATAATGGGTGATATGTGTCCTGTTATATTTTATAATCAGTGAGAGATATAATATTGCTCCTGTTAAAAACATTTTATATCAACATAGTGGTTTTATTGTGCCAGTTAATTATATTTTAGATCAACACAGTGTTTATATTCCTCCTGTTGAATATATTTGATATCAAGTGAGTGGTTAGATAAAGTTCAAGATAGTGGTTATTTTATTACTATTAAATATATGTCTAAATAACAGTGGTGTTTTATCCATTACTATTTATTGCGGTAACTTTTCTCCCGTTAAAAATAATTATATCACGAGAATGGTTTTAATATTTACATTAAGGGGGTTATATAAGAAGGGATAGCGCCAGGTAGCGGCAGGCAGCGTCTGGTGAACGCCGGGCGCTATACGCAAAACCACATTTAAGAAAGGGAATCTGGTGAGCGCCTCTAACAGCGCCATGTAGCGTCACATGTATTAATACAGGCAGGTCGGTGTATAGCGCCTCTAACAGCGCCATGTAGCGTCACATGTATTAATACAGGCAGGTCGGTGTATAGCGCCTCTAACAGCGCCATGTAGTGTCACATGTATTATTACAGGCAGGTCGGTGTATAGCGCCTCTAACAGCGCCATGTAGCGTCACATGTATTAATACAGGCAGGTCGGTGTATAGCGCCTCTAACAGCGCCATGTAGCGTCACATGTATTATTACAGGCAGGTCAGTGTATAGCGCCTCTAACAGCGCCATGTAGCGTCACATGTATTATTACAGGCGGCTCAGTGTATAGCACCTCTAACAGCGTCATGTAGCGTCACATGTATTATTACAGGCAGGTCAGTGTATAGCACCTCTAACAGCGCCATGTAGCGTCACATGTATTATTACAGGCAGGTCAGTGTATAGCACCTCTAACAGCGCCATGTAGTGTCACATGTATTATTACAGGCAGGTCAGTGTATAGAGCCTCTAACAGCGCCATGTAGCGTCACATGTATTATTACAGGCAGGTCAGTGTATAGCGCCTCTAACAGCGCCATGTAGTGTCACATGTATTATTACAGGCAGGTCAGTGTATAGCGCCTCTAACAGCGCCATGTAGTGTCACATGTATTATTACAGGCAGGTCAGTGTATAGCGCCTCTAACAGCGTCATGTAGTGTCACATGTATTAATTAGAGATGAGCGAACCGGTTCGGACGAACCGGAATTCGCTCCGAATTTCAGGAAATATTCGATTCGGCACGAACCCGAATATTTTGTGGTTTGTGCCGATCGAATTTTTCCTGAAATTAAAAAAAAAAAAATGCCGGCATGGTGGGAGCGGGCCGGCCGGTTCCGCGCTGACAGCGTAACCGGCCGGCGGGCCAGCTCCCACCATGCCGGCATTTAAAAAAAAAGCAAACACTTACCTGCAGGTCCGGAGCGTGGAGGCCGGCGCCGCTCTCAGCTGTCATCTGAGGGCGCGTCATCAGATGACAGCTGAGAGCGCCGCCGGCCTCCGGAATTCCGAACCCGAATTTCTTTGTGAAATTCGGCGAATCGGCCGAATCGAACTTTTCAAAAGTTCGCTCATCTCTAGTATTAATACAGTCAGGTCAGTGTATAGCGCCGGCGCTCTTGCTTCCAGAGCCAGGTATTACCTTTCGCTTAGTGTCGCTCTCCTATACATTTCAATGGCCGTTCATTTGCTTGTGTATAAACAGCGTGTTTGACATTTTTTTTGCTCCAATCATTGTGTGACGTCTTCTGGCTGCAAACAAACACTTTTATAAATTTTTGGGAATTTTTATATTTTTATGCAGAATTGTCATTACAGGTCTGGCACTAAAGTGTTAATGTCCCAGTGTTATAACAATGTCATTCCATGTGTTTTCGCTTTGTTACTGGTGGATATGTGTTCAAAAACTGACTTTAATCACACAGCGTCTGGCGCTCTATGCTACAGCGCCCAGCTTTAGAGCGCCGACGCTGTGTGTGTGTCTAGTGTTTTGTTGAATATGGTGTGGAGCGCCGAGTGCCGGATGCACTGAGCTGGCGCTACCTCTCGTTCGCTGCAGCGCTGTACTGGTGTTAGAGCCCCCAACATACATCACATTCATCAATGCTGGCCGGGTTACTAGAGCAACCGAGATGCTCTGTTACAGCACCCAGCTTTAGAGCGCCGATGCTTTGTGTGTGTAGTGTTTTGTTAAATATGGTGTGGAGCGCCGAGTGCCTGACTCACTTTACTGGCGCTACCTCTCGCTCGCTGCAGCGCTATGCTGTTGTTAAAGTGGCCAACACACATCACATTCATCAATGCCTGCCAGGTTACTACAGCGACTGAGGCGCTCTGTTACAGCGTCCGATACCCGCTTACAACGTCTACTAGCGGTCGCTGTAGGTGCCGCTATACAGACGCTCATCTGGCAATACCTGGAACTAGTAGTGAATCCGCCTCCGCATATATGTATATCAAGCAAGTGGTTATACTACACCTGTTATATTTTATATCAAACAATTTGTTATAACATTTCCATTAAATATATTTATATCAAGAGAGTGATTATACTACACCTGGTATATTTTATATCAAGAGATTTGTTATAATATTCCCATTAAATATATTTATATCAAGAGAGTGATTATACTACACCTGGTATATTTTATATCAAGAGATTTGTTATAATATTCCCATTAAATATAATTATATCAAGAGAGTGGTTACACTACACCTGTTATATTTTATATCAAAAGATTTGTTATAATATTCCCATTAAATATAATTATATCAAGAGAGTGGTTACACTACACCTGTTATATTTTATATCAAAAGATTTGTTATAATATTCCCATTAAATATAATTATATCAAGAGAGTGGTTACACTACACCTGTTATATTTTATATCAAAAGATTTGTTATAATATTCCCATTAAATATAATTATATCAAGAGAGTGGTTACACTACACCTGTTATATTTTATATCAAGAGATTTGTTATAATATTCCTATTAAATATATTTATATCAAGAGAGTGGTTATACTACACCTGTTATATTTTATATCGAGATTTGTTATAATATTCCCATTAAATATATTTATATCAAGAGAGTGGTTACACTACACATGTTATATTTTATATCAAGAGATTTGTTATAATAATCCCATTAAATACATTAATATCAAGAGAGTGGTTACACTACACCTGTTAATTATATTTTATATCAAGATTATTTTATATTAAGAAAGTGGTTATAATAATTTAGTTAAATATATGTATATCAAGAGAGTGGGGAAAATGACTCCGGTTGCTATTTTTTGGTGATATATTACACTGATAAGCATGTTTTGCCATTCACATATTAAATAATGACTCATTGTAGGGAGCTATGTGCCGATATACCGGCTGCTCTCAGTTTTCCTGGACAGCCTCCAGTCGTCCAGCCACCGCTCTGAAATCCTCTCTGGCTTCTGATTGGCTGTCGGGTCTTGGGTGTAACCCGCAGGGAATTCCCATTAGATTGGAGAACAATGCTTAGTAGCCGATCGATTCTGCAGGTTCTTACCTCGCCATTCCCAACACCGCGCCATCCCCGGAGGAATCAGGCGTATCCGAGCCGAAACCCCGGCGGCGTTGTTCTGTAAATGTATAGATCGGATTACAGAGAGGACCGGCATTCCTGTAAAATACCAGAGGGCGTCCGGGCACGTCCTCCTCCGGATTTCGCCATCGTAAGAGGCTGATAACATTGTGACCCACTGAATATAGGAAAGATATGGAGCCATCGGCCTCCATTCAATAAAGGTAGAAAAAAATTCTCACGGTAGTAAAAAATTTAATTCACGACAACAAATCCTGAGAATGTCGCTGTTACTGAATCACTAGATAAAAAGACAATGAAAGTCAATGGCAGCTTTTACTACAGTGTAGAAAGGAGGAAACACTTCTCTACTTTTCTTAGGAGTAAAAAAGTGCCATTGACTTTCATTGTCTTTTTATCTGGTGATTCAGTAACAGTGACATTCTCAGGCATTTTTCTCATGAATTGAATCTTTTACTATCATGAGAATTTTTTTCTACCCTTATTGAATCAAGGCCAATGTCTGAATTATATGATGGGTGCAGGATGAGGGCAGGGTGGGGTGTGCAAGGTGGCAACATTCTGGAAAAGAGGTCACAGTGGGCAACAGGGTGAGGCCATACTGGGAGGTGGAAGGTGGCATCACTTTAAGAATTGGGGGTCACAGTGGGCAACAGGGTGAGGCCATACTGGGTGGTGGAAGGTGGCATCACTTTAAGAATTGGGGGTCACAGTGGGCAACAGGGTGAGGCCATACTGGGAGGTGGAAGGTGGCATCACTTTAAGAATTGGGGGTCACAGTGGGCAACAGGGTGAGGCCATACTGGGTGGTGGAAGGTGGCATCATAGTTACATCGTTAATACGGTTGAAAAAAGACATATGTCCATCAAGTTCAACCAAGGGTGTTGGGGGAGGGGAAGTTATTTTTTATTTTATTTTATAGGTGGAAGTTATTTATTTTATTTTTTGTTTATTTACTGATAACCGCCGATAGTAACTGTCAATGTTATTTTCTTCTAAATAAGCATCTAATCGTTTTTTGAAGCTGTCAGCGGTTGATGCTGTAACAAGCTTCTGTGGGAGGATATTCCATATATTTATAGTTCTTATGGTAAAGAATGATTGTCGCCTCCGGAGACTGAATTTCTTTTTTTCCAGTCGAAGGGAGCGCCCCCTTGTCTTTAGAGAGGATTTTACCTGAAATAGTGTTTCCCCCATATTCTTTGTATTGGCCATTTATAAAGTTATACAAGTTAATCATGTCCCCCCTCAGTCGTCTCCACTCAAGACTAAACAGATTTAATTCTCGTAATCTTTCCTCATAACTAAGATCCTTCATTCCTCTTATTAGTTTGGTGGCTCCTCTGCTCCCTTTCCATAGTCACAGCGTCCTTTCTATGAATGGGTGCCCAGAACTGGACGACATATTCCAGGTGAGGGCGCACCAGTGCCTTGTAAAGAAGCCAAATTACTCACCTATCTCATGATTCCAGATCTCTATAAATACATGATAGTATCTTGGTGGCCTTGGAAGCAGCTGCTTGGCATTGCGTGCTGTTATTTAGCCTGTGATCTACCATTACCCCCCAGATCCTTCTCAAAAAGTGATTCTCCCAGTTTTACTCCCCCGAGGACATATGAGGCCTTCAGGTTGTTAGACCCAAAGTGCATCACTTTACATTTCTCCACATTGAACTTAATTTTCCAAGTGGAGCCCAGACACTCAATGTGTCCAAGTCAGCCTGAAGCTTGTGAACATCTTCCATAGACTGCACTGTGCTACAGATCTTTGTGTCACTTGAGAAAAGAGGGGGTCACAGTGGGCAGCAGGGTGAGGACATACTGGGTGGTGGAAGGTGGCATCACTTTAGAAAAGAGGAGGTCACAAGTGGCATCTTGATCAGGACTATACTGGGTAATGGAAGGTGGCATCATTCTGGAAAAGAGGTCACAATGGGCAGTAGTATGAGGGCAAATTGGGTATTGGAATGTGGCACATTGGGGAAAGGAATAAGGTCACATGGTGCAACAAAAAAAAAGACACAATTAGTGTACAATGAGCAGCAGGGTTGGCAAGCAGAGGGTGGAATCATTCTGGAAAAGTCACAGTGGGCAGTAGGAAGAAGAAAGAGCAGATGTACAATAAGGAGATGGATGAGGGCAAAGTGGGCAGTGGAAGGTGGAAACATTTTAGAAAAGAGGCGGTCACAGTGGGTAGCAGGGTGAGGCCATACTGGGCGGTGGTAGGTGGCATCATTTTAGAAACAAGGAGGTCACAGTGGGCAGTAGGAAGAAGAAAGAGCAGATGTACAATGAGCAAAAGGATGAGGGCAAAGTGGGCAGTGGAGGGTGGCACAGTTAAAGAAAGAGGGTGAACTGGGCATCAATAAGAGGACAGATAGGGGGCATTGTGAACAGAGGGTAAATGCACACAGGGCAGTAAAAATTAGCCCAGTACTGGTTGGGATAAGGTCAAAGTGGGCAGCAGTTAGGAGCCAGGATTGATGTACAGTGAGCAACAGGATCAGGGCATAGTGGGCAGCGGCACAATTCTGGAAAAGGGGAGGTGACGATGGTCAGCAGGAAGAAGACAGAACTAATGTACAATGAGAAGCAGGATGAGGGTGCAGTGGAAACTGACTCACTATGGTGAGGGAGAAGGTCACATTTGGCATCAGTAAGGAGGCGGAATAAGTTACAGTGAGCAAAAGGTGAGTGTGTAGGGAAAAATCCAGTTTAAATGTGTAAAAACCCACAGATACAAGTCCGGAGTTCCCCCTTTATTTCCCCCTGTAGCATTAAGGCTTTATAGCCATAAACACGCGCTGGACCTAACCTCTCCACGAAAGAGAATTAGCGTCTGTGAGTTGAGCCAAGCTCTAATCACAGACTCCCTGCTGATTTTCTCACACCTCTGGGCTGAGAAGGCCCCGCTGAGTCTGAGACAGAGGCAACCCCTTGGAGAGAGCTCCCTCGCATCAAACACCAGTGCCTCAGACCTCGGGCACCAACACAAAGGGGAAGGTAGAAGTTACAGTGGCCATGCCTGGCATGCATTATTTTACCAATAATTAGTTAGTGGTCCAATGGGGAAGGAGGTCTTGGTCTGAAATGAGCAATGATAGTACATAAAATAGAGGAAGGGGAGGCAGCTTCTACCAAGCCTGTAGCAAAAGGGGGCCCGATGCAAGTTGCCACTCCCAGCTTGAAGCACCTATAGCAATCATAGGTTGCAGCACTACAATGCTAAATGGCCGCCCCCCTACCTCACTCTTGGTCTAGAAAAAAACAATGACTGTATACATACAATAGAGGAAGGGGAGGCAGCTTCTACCAGGCCTGTAGCAGGACCGGGCCCAGTGCAAGCTGCCACCCCTGCCTTGCAGCACCAATAGCAATCAGGATCACCAGTGTCTGGGCTCTGCAGAGACTAAAGCCAAAATAAGTTGCAGAACTGTCAGGAAACCTGGGACATCCGACCATGCGTGGTCCTCAAGACACTGCATCTATGGAACCTTTTTCTGGAAATACCTTCTAGGCCATCAGGCCCATCAGGCCACCATCTTCAGCGTGTTGTCCAAGTAATGCAGCCTGACCAAAAGAACATGCTCAAAATTATATGGCTGCCCACAATGGGGCATCTGAGTCTTGCAGATACTAAAGCCAAAGTCTGTTGAAGAACTGAAAGGAAACCTGGGACTCTGCATCTATGGAACATTTTTTAAAATACCTTCTAAGCCAAGAAGAACATCTGGATGATGAACTACCTTAATATGTTTTATGGATGATGAGAAGAACGTTATCACTCCCAATAGAGCTCTTCATTGAAGTATCTGGGGCCACTCACTTATTCATACAAGGCTGAGGGGGCAATAACTGCTGAGCATTCAATGATACCCCTTAAGGAAAATAAACAGTATTGTAGTACTGCAACCTGCAGCATCGGCATGGAGGCCCTTGATCCATGACTTTTTCTATGGGGCCCCGTGAAAGAACAATAGTGGTTGTTAAAAGACAAAAGATGAAGAACTACAAATATCTTCGCTGTTCGGAGAAAAATATTACCCGTCAGGCCAACATCTTTAGTGTGTTGTCCAAGTAATGCAGCCTGAGCAAAAGAACAGTTCCAGGTTGCCCACAGTGTCAAATTAAGGGTGTCTTGGGCTCACCAAAGTAGGCTGAACCCAAGAACCCTGACAAAATCAGTTGCAGAACTGTCAGGAAAGCCTGGGACATCTGACCATGCATGGTCCTCCAGACACTGCATCTATGGAACCTTTTTCTGAAAATACCTTCTAAGCCATCAACTCCATCTGGCCACCATCTTCAGCTTGTTGTCCAAGTAATGCAGCCTGACCAAAAGAACATTCCCAAAATCATATGGCTGCCCACAATGGGGCGTCTGGGTATTGCAGATACTAAAGCCAAAGTCTGTTGAATAACTGGCAGGAAAGTCTGGAACATCCGACCACGCATGGTCCTCCAGAGACTGCATCTATGGAACACTTTCTGGAAATACCTTCTAAGCCAAGAAGAACATCTGGATGATGAACTACCTTAATATGTTTTATGGATGATGAGAAGAACGTTAGGAATCTTTTTCGTTCCCAGATGTGTCGTAGATGATCTAGCTCCCCCATATGGAATCCCGGCAGGTGATATTTCATAGGCTTGCTGTACAGATTATATCCAGACTTCCTCATTTGAATATTTCTATATACATACCAGAGCAGGGCCTAAATAGGGCATTTCTGGGCCCCTTTTTTTTATTGATCTACAGTGTTTACCCCATTTTGCCCCCTAATCACCCCATCAGCATTTAGGGACCCTTTTCCCAATTAGCTATTCAGATCCTTCTGTTTCTCTTCTATAAAAGGACTGATATAGATACGTACTACATAACCTTTCACCACTTCCTATCTTGGTTATGAGGTGGAACCTCTCTTCATAGAACGGTGCGTAATGTGCAGATCTAACTCCACAGAGGCAGAATGGCCCCTCCCCCCAAAGTTTGGGTCCCCATTGATTTCAATGTGAACAGGGTTCGGGTCAAGTTCAGGTACCGAAACAACCTTTTGTTCAAAGTTCGGCCGAACTTGTCAAACCCGGACCTCTAGGGGTTCACCCAACAATAGCTGCAAGTCTTCATCTGTGTCATGTATAGTCTCTCAGTGTGGCGTTCCCCCCTCCCATTTCCCATAGGCAGTGTGGCATTCCCCCCTCCCATTCCCCATATAGACAGTGTGGCATTCCCCCTCCCATTCCCATAGGCAGTGAGGCATTCCCCCTCCCATTCCCATAGGCAGTGTGGCATTCCCCCTCCCATTCCCATAGGCAGTGAGGCATTCCCCCTCCCATTCCCATAGGCAGTGTGGCATTTCCCCCTCCCATTTCCCATAGGCAGTGTGTAACCCCCATTCCATTTCCATAGGCAGTGTGGCATTTCCCCTCCCATTCCCATAGGCAGTGTGGCATTCCCTCCATCCCATCCCAAAAGGCAGTGTGGCATTCCCCCATCCCATTCCCCATAGGCAGTGTGGCATTCCCTCCATCCCATCCCAAAAGGCAGTGTGGCATTCCCCCATCCCATTCCCATAGGCAGTGTGGCATTCCCCCCTCCCATTCCCATAGGCAGCGAGGCATTCCCCCCTCCCATTCCCATAGGCAGCGAGGCATTCCCCCCTCCCATTCCCTATAGGCAGTGTGGCATCCCCCCTCCCATTCCCTATAGGCAGTGTGGCATTCCCCCCTCCCATTCCCATAGGCAGTGTGGCATTCCCCCTCCCATTCCTATAGGCAGTGTGGCATTCCCTCCTCCCATTCCCATAGGCAGTGTGGCATTCCCCCTCCCATTCCCATAGGCAGTGTGGCATTCCCTCCTCCCATTCCCATAGGCAGTGTGGCATTCCTCCCTCCCGTTCCCCATAGGCAGTGTGGCATTCCCCCCTCCCATTCCCTATTGGCAGTGTGGCATTCCCTCCTCCCATTCCCCATAGGCAGTGTGGCATTCCCCCCTCCCATTCCCTATTGGCAGTGTGGCATTCCCTCCTCCCATTCCCCATAGGCAGTGTGGCATTCCCCCTCCCATTCCCATAGGCAGTGTGGCATTCCCCCCTCCCATTCCCCATAGGCGGCAGTGTGACATTCCCTCCTCCCATTCCCATAGGCAGTGTGGCATTCCCTCCTCCCATTCCCATAGGCAGTGTGGCATTCCCCCCTCCCATTCCCATAGGCAGTGTGACATTCCCCCCTCCCATTCCCATAGGCAATGTGGCATTCCCCCTCCCATTCCCATAGGCAATGTGGCATTCCCCCCTCCCATTCCCTATAGGTAGTGTGGCATTCCCCCTCCCATCCCATATAGACAGTGTAGCATTCCCCCCTCCCATTCCTCATATAGGCAGTGTGGCATCCCCCCCTCCCATTCCCTATAGGCAGTGTAGCATTCCCCCCTCCCATTCCCATATAGGCAGTGTGGCATCCCCCTCTCCCATCCCATAGGCAGTGTCCTATAGGGCGAAAAATACATGTATCTTTAAATTGCTATTTCTGTTTTTGCTTTTCTAGAGGTCTTTTAAAATGCTATTGTGAGTTACATTTATCAATACTCGCCCCCTCTTTGTTCCTCTTGTAGTCACCCAGGAGTCCCCCTAATAAACGCATCCAACATTTCCCCTAATTTGTGCCCGGCTACCGGGTTGATTCTGCAAGGTAAAAAGTGTGCATCTTTTAAGGAGAGAATACACTTCTAGTGAATGGCAGTTTTCTCTTCTAAAAAGTGGCTCGCTCTTTCCCCTGGTATGGATCCCACATGCACAATATAAATAAGATATAAGAATATATATATATATACATATATATATATATATATATACTGTCTGGGAAATGTGGACATTTCTCCTTGATTATGTCGTTGGTTGTTGGATTCGGTTGTTGGACACCCTCTGACCATACATCACACAGACGCCGAGTGGCGTCTGTATCTCTTGAGAGATTGTCCGTCCATCCTGACCTCTCTTGGGACCTTTATTTTATAGTCAAGCAAACGGGTGTGTATTACATACATTTTGGATAATCAATCACAAGTACAAGCCTATAGTACAATAATAGGTACAACATTCCTATACATCAGCATATGTATATGTGATAAGACCATGACAGCTGTTCTGCCAGTGTGTAAGCCAAGACAGGGCGATATATACATTTAGCTTCAAGAATAATCTTACAATTTAAAGCTTAAGATGGAAACTCTGCTTATAATACTATAAAGCAATATAAATTGTACTGGATTGCGTTAGATTGGATTGGTCGAGTTTTAAACCTGAATCTCCTTATCACCCCAATAAAGGCGGCTGCAGATGTGCGTCTGCATGTACGCACGTGTCTGGGCAAGCCGTGTCCTTACTTGCAGCGTGTGCCTAAGTACAGAATATTAGGAGCCGTCATTGTGAAGGCTTTGTGCTCTGTGGCTACTTACCTATTAGGGGATTTTAGAGGGTTAGGGGGTTATTTAAGAAGGAATAGCGCTAGGTAGCGCTTTGTAGCGGCAGGCAGTGTCTGGTGAACGCCGGGCGTTTATGAAGGCGAATCTGGTGAGCGCCTCTAACAGCGCCATGTAGCCTCACATGTATTATTACAGGCAGGTCAGTGTATAGCGCCTCTAACAGCGTCATGTAGCGTCACATGTATTATTACAGGCAGGTCAGTGTATAGCGCCTCTAACAGCGTCATGTAGTGTCACATGTATTATTACAGGCAGGTCAGTGTATAGCACCTCTAACAGCGTCATGTAGCGTCACATGTATTATTACAGGCAGGTCAGTGTATAGCGCCTCTAACAGCGCCATGTAGTGTCACATGTATTATTACAGGCAGGTCAGTGTATAGCACCTCTAACAGCGCCATGTAGCGTCACATGTATTATTACAGGCAGGTCAGTGTATAGCGCCTCTAACAGCGCCATGTAGCGTCACATGTATTATTACAGGCAGGTCAATGTATAGCACCTCTAACAGCGCCATGTAGCGTCACTTGTATTATTACAGGCAGGTCAGTGTATAGCGCCTCTAACAGCGCCATGTAGCGTCACATGTATTATTACAGGCAGGTCAGTGTATAGCGCCTCTAACAGCGTCATGTAGCGTCACATGTATTATTACAGGCAGGTCAGTGTATAGCGCCTCTAACAGCGCCATGTAGCGTCACATGTATTATTACAGGCAGGTCAATGTATAGCACCTCTAACAGCGCCATGTAGCGTCACTTGTATTATTACAGGCAGGTCAGTGTATAGCGCCTCTAACAGCGCCATGTAGCGTCACTTGTATTATTACAGGCAGGTCAATGTATAGCACCTCTAACAGCGCCATGTAGCGTCACATGTATTATTACAGGCAGGTCAATGTATAGCACCTCTAACAGCGCCATGTAGTGTCACATGTATTATTACAGGCAGGTCAGTGTATAGCGCCTCTAACAGCGCCATGTAGCGTCACATGTATTATTACAGGCAGCTCAGTGTATAGCGCCTCTAACAGCGCCATGTAGTGTCACATGTATTATTACAGGCAGGTCAGTGTATAGCGCCTCTAACAGCGCCATGTAGCGTCACATGTATTATTACAGGCAGGTCAGTGTATAGCGCCTCTAACAGCGCCATGTAGCGTCACTTGTATTATTACAGGCAGGTCAGTGTATAGCGCCTCTAACAGCGCCATGTAGCGTCACATGTATTATTACAGGCAGGTCAATGTATAGCACCTCTAACAGCGCCATGTAGCGTCACTTGTATTATTACAGGCAGGTCAGTGTATAGCGCCTCTAACAGCGCCATGTAGCGTCACATGTATTATTACAGGCAGGTCAGTGTATAGCGCCTCTAACAGCGCCATGTAGCGTCACTTGTATTATTACAGGCAGGTCAGTGTATAGCGCCTCTAACAGCGCCATGTAGTGTCACATGTATTATTACAGGCAGGTCAGTGTATAGCGCCGGCGCTCTAGGCTCAGGAGCGCCAAATATTACCTTTCGCTCAGTGTCGCTCTCCCATACATTTCAATGGCCCTTTATTTGCTTGTGTTTAAACAGGGTTTGTTTGTTTTTTTTATTTTTTTTTCTCTCCAATCATTGTGTGACGTCTCCTGTCCTAGAAAGAGTCATTTTTGAAAACCTTTTTGACTTTTTATATTTTTATGCAGAATTGTCATTACAGGTCTGGTATTAAAGTGTTAATGTCACAGTGATATAACAATGTCATTCCATGTGTTTTCGCTTTGTTACTGGTGGATATGTGTTCAGAAACTGACTTTAATCACACAGCGTCTGGCGCTCTATGCTACAGCGCCCAGATCCAGGGCGTCCATGCTGTGTGTGTCTGTTTTTTTGTTGAACATGATGTGGAGCGCCGAGTGCCGGACGCACTGAGCTGGCGCTACCTCTCGCTCCCTGCAGCGCTGTACTGGTGTTAGAGCACCCAACACACATCTCATTCATCAATGCCGGCCAGGTTACTACAGCAACTGAGGCGCTCTGTTACAGCGCCCGATACCCGCTTACAGCGTCTACTAGCGGTCGTTCTTAGCGCCGCTATACAGACGCTCATCTGTCGATACCTGGCGTTAGTAATAATCAGCCTCCTAGCACAACATACTGGTGGAAAAGTCTATTTTCTCATGCTAAATGGCCGCACTCGCCAGGAAAATGGTGGAGAGAAATTTCCGCATACCTTGGCGCCTTTTTATCACATGGGAAAGGTCAGGAATGGATACTTTTCTTTCTTTCTTTCATCTGTTCTGCCATTGCTTTTCTTTCTTTCCATCTTTTCTTTCTTTCTTTCTTTCATCTGTTCTGCCATTGCTTTTCTTTCTTTCCATCTTTTCTTTCTTTCTTTCTTTCATCTGTTCTGCCATTGCTTTTCTTTCTTTCCATCTTTTATTTCTTTCTTTCATCTGTTCTGCCATTGCTTTTCTTTCTTTCCATCTTTTATTTCTTTCTTTCTTTCATCTGTTCTGCCATTGCTTTTCTTTCTTTCCATCTTTTATTTCTTTCTTTCTTTAAAGTGGACCAACACCCAGGATTATCACTATCCTGGGTTTAGGTCCACTTCTGCGGGGCTCCTCCATTGGGGGTTCTGTGTGAAACCCCCCAGAACGCCCGGAAACACTCACCCCACCGCGCTCCTACGCGAGCGCTCGTCCAATCAGCGCTGTGGTATGCACGTACAAGCGACGGAGAACCACAGCGGCTCCGAGCGTGCTGGAGGCCGCGTCTCGCGCTTCCCTCTAACAGGGAGCACGCCCGCGCCGGCCATTCACAAACGGCCGCCCTGCTAGAAGGAAGCGCGAGAGGCGGCCGCCACCCGCGCATGCGCCGTTGGAACGGGGATAAGGTAAGGTTTCTGGGCGGGGTTTCACACAGCGGGGCATCCCGATTTCTGATGCCCCGCGGGGAGGGATCTGATCTTATAGATTCCCGGGCTGATCCCTCCTGGGTGTTGGTCCACTTTAATCTGTTCATTCTGACATCTTTTCTTTTCTTCTTCCCTTTCCATCTATTTTTTTTTCATCCTTTGTGGCGTGGCTTCAGCCATCCCTCAATGAGGGGGTGTGGCCTAATTTAACAAATGTCCCCTTTTCCCACCCTGAACATTTGGTAGGTATGCTGCTATATTCCCTCGTGATTGGTGCTCTGACATTTCTATTACAACCCCACTCAGGGATCATGGAAAAGCTCCTGTGTTGTTATTCATCTTCTTCCTCTGGGTCTCCTGCCATTTGGAAACAACCCTTATAGTCTCTTATGACTATTGGCTGCCCGGTAACTTCATCAGAATCGCACTATAAATGCTTATAAGAAAGATCACCCGTCATCTCCTTTTTCTATTCAGATTTTAGGGGTGCAGCCAAAGTTTGGGATTTGTTGGCATCCCAGAAATAACACATATTGGGGTCAATTCAGAGCCAGGTGAGAATTCTCACTTTTTTTTTGTTAGACAATGAAGGTGAATGGTAGTTTTCTCTCCTAACAGGTGTAAATTTTCATCTGGCTCCAAGGTAGACAATGAAAGTGAATGGCAGTGTTCTCTGAACTGACCCCATTGTCTCTCCTGACTGTCTGGCCTTAAAGTGGAGCAAAATCCAGGATTTTGACTATCCTGGGTTTTGGTCCTTGCCCCCGGTGCACCCGGATCGGGGATGCCCCTCTGTGTGAAACCCTCCAGATCTCCGAAATTAAAACCCGGTCTTACGGCGCATGCGCGGCCTCTTGTCCAATCAGCGCACTCGGATCCGCAGACGTCACGTCTTCTAAGCCTTCGTCTAAGGCCAGCGGCTCCGAGCGCGCTGACTGCCGCATCCCCCGCTTCCCTGTAACAGGGAGCGCCCCCGCGCCGGCCATAAATGCCTGCTAGAGGGATAGCGGGGATGCGGCTCGCACATGCGCCGTTGGACCTGGAAAGAAGGTAAGTGTATGGGGCCACCTGGGGGGTTTCACACAGCGGGGCATCCTGATTTCAAAATTGAATTGATCGTGGAGAATCTTATAGATTCCCGGGCTGATTGGCGCGGGTTTTGGTCCATCATTTTATTCTTCTTCCCTTTCCATCTACTATTTTTTCTGTCATTCCTTCTTTTTTTCTGTCACTCTATCTATTCTTTCTTTCGTTCCATCTCCTCTTTTTTTTTTACCATTCCTTCTCTTTGTCTTTCCTGCTTTTCTCTGCCTTTCCTTTTATTCTTTCTTTCTTTCATTCATTCTATGCTTTTGTTCTTTCTTTCTTTCTATTCATAGCATGTGTATTATGGAGTCTAGGGGAAGCACCGCCAGTGTTATATTTATTGTTCATGTATTATTAGAGTGGTGCCCACAGGTTGCATTTGTTTCTTTCTATTCATTGGTAAAGGGTGCACCACCTATACACAAAATACAATGGCCCCGATTCAATAAAGGTAGAAAAAAATTCTCATGGTTCATGAGAAAAAAGCCTGAGAATGTCGCTGTTACTGAATCACTAGATAAAAAGACAATGAAAGTCAATGGCACTTTTTTACTCCTAAGCAAAGTAGAGAACACTGTAGTAAAAGCTGCCATTGACTTTCATTGTCTTTTTATCTGGTGATTCAGTAACAGCGACATTCTCAGGCTTTTTTATCATGAATTGAATTTTTTACTACCATGAGAATTTTTTTCTACCTTTATTGAATCGAGGCCAATGTGTGCTCACTCACAATAAATGTCACAAAGGCCCTTATTTAAGAAGTGATAGCGTCAGGTAGCGTCTGGTTAATGTGAGGTAGCGACAGATAGCGACAGGTGAACGCCGGACGCGGCAGCAATTACACATTTATCAAGCAGAATCTGTTTAGCGACTGGGATAGCGCCATGTAGCGTCTGATTCATCATTATCCCAGCCTCAGCGAACAGCGCCGGCGTTCAGCCTTGCACAGCGCCAGGTATGACCTCTTGCTACCTGTCGCTCTCCAATACTTTTCAATGGACGAACCTTTTCTTCTCTATAAACCAGGTTTTTTTTTTTTTTTGCCAAAAAATCAAAAATATTTCTGTGACCTCTTCTGGCATTGAAAAGGCATTTTTTTCACATTTTTATGATTTTTTTTTAAAAATCTTCAGAAATGACATTACAGCTCTGCCATTAAAGTGTCATGTTACAATGTTGTTACAATGTAATTCCATATGTTTTCGCTTTATTACTAGTGGATAGATGCTGAAAAACAGACTTTAATCACCGCCTCCTGCGCTCTGGGCTACAAACAAGTATTTTTCAGCGCCAGAGATTTGTGAGGCTGTTTTTTTGCTGAATATGGTGTGAGTCGGTCGCTATGAGCAGTCGCTAACATGCGCTCCCATACAGCGCTGTACTGGTCAAATAGCGACTCCTCACAATGTATTCATCATTACTGAACAGCGACTGAGTCGCTATAAAGTAGCGACCCACGGCCGAGCAAAGCGACTACTAGCGGGCGCTCTGAAAATGCCTGCTACAGACGCTCATCTGTCGCTACCTGGCGCTATTAATGAATCAGCCTCTTAGCAAAAGAATGGAGTGGACGTGCACCTAGGCGCACCTTTCTCCCAAAAAGGAGCGCCACAACGTATTTGAAAAATACAACACTTTATTGATACAAAAACAAAAGGCTAAAAACAAATACCACAAGACCCATTAAAACCAAGCGCTCTGACCAATAATATGTAATCAATTGGCGATATCTAATTGATAGCACATGGGTGCATGGCCCACAATTATTAACACCCTAAATAAATCTTTTGTGCCAACACAAAAAATGCGTGAGCTATAGAGGCCGATTCAGTAATAGCGCCAGGTAGCGACAGATGAGCGCCAGTAGCGTGATTTTCACAGCGCCCGCTAGTATTCGCTGTGCTTGGCCGTTGTTCGGTTGTTGACAGCGACTCAGTCGGTGTGCGGTAATGTTGAATATGGGGTTAGGAGTCGCTATTTGACAGGTTCCGCGCTGTATGGGAGCGCATGACAGCGAATGGTCAGAGTGACCGGCTCCCAGCATATTCATTAACAAATCACGCTCAAAAAATTATCGCGCTGTGAAATGCTTGTTTAAACCCCAGAGCGCTGGCGGCGATGGCTTAAAAGTAGTTTTTAACCCCCAAACAACCATATTTTTTCATTTAAAAATTAAACAAGTTTATCTAAACATTTTGTAATATGAATACATTAATATCAGACCTGTAATATCAATTCTGCACAAATTTTTATTTTTTAATTTTTTTACCTTAAAAAAATATCTAACATGGCAGAAGTGGTCACAGAATTTTTGACATTTAAAAAAAAAAACAAAAAAAAAAACATTAATATCAATTAAATATGAATATTTAAAGATTGCTCCATTGAAATGCATTGGAGAGCGCCAGGTAGCGACAGGTCATACCTGTCGCTGTGATGGGATTAGCAGCGGCGCTGTTCGTTGCAGTCGGCTACATGATGAATCCCGCGCTAGCTGACGCTCTCGCCGGCGCTAGCCTCATTTAGCGTGATAAATGCGTGATTGTGTCCGCCGCCTGGCGTTCTGGAGTCGGTAGCCGCCGCTAGCTGGCGCTACCTGCCGCTAGTGAGACACTACCTGGCGCTATCCCTTGATAAATAAGGGCCATACTGTAAAGAATGTGCAATAAAGTGCTATAGTGCAAAAGTCAATATATTAATACAATCCAAAGTGGTACCTAGGGTCAAGCATCCCCTTAGGGACCACAGACAACGGAGCACAGCCAATAATCAATCTATGAAAATTTATTGAGACATCAAAAGACAAACATTTAAAACCAACGCTAAAGACATCTTAAAACACCACCTCTCTAATGGTCCTGTAATATTAAAGGAATGATGTATATAAAAAATTGTCCGTCCTCAACAATCACCCATATAGTACAAGATTGCTGCTATAGTTAAAATTACTTAGGCCCTTATTCATCAAGCGATAGCGCCAGGTAGTGTCTGACGAGCGCCAGGTAGCGGCAGCTAACGGCGATTACCGACTCAAGTACGCCCGGCGGCGGTCACAATGACGCATTTATCAAGCAAAATGAGGCTAGCGCCGGCGAGAGCGACGGCTAGCGTGGCATTCATCATGAAGCCGCCTGGACCGAACAGCGCCGCTGCAAATTCCCTCACAGCGCCAGGTATGAGCTGTCGCTCCCTGGCGATGTCCAATGCATTTCAATGGAGCAATCTATAATGAATCATAATTAATTGGTATTTTTTTTTTTTTAATTTTTTTAATGTCCAAAAATCGGAGACCACTTCTGCAATGTTAGGATTTATTTTTAAGTCAAAAAAAAAAAAAATATGTGCAGAATTGATCTAACAGGTCTGAGATTAATGTATTCATATTACAAAATGATTCTAAAAACATGTATAATGTTACATTCAAAAAATATGGTTGTTTAGGGGTTAAAAACTAGTTAATACACATCGCCGCCAGCGCTCTGGGGTTTAAACAAGGAATGGACAGCGACAGCACATTCGGAGCGTGATTTGTTGATGAATATGAAGCTAGCCGTTCGCTCTGGCCATTCGTTGTCAGGCGCTCACATACAACGCTGGACCTGTGAAACAGCGACCCCCCAGCCCGTATTCAACATTACCGCACACCGACTGAGTCGCTGTCATCAAGCTAACGCCGGCCAAGCACAGCGAATACTGGCTGGCGCAGAAAAAATCACGCTACAGTCGCTCATCTGTCGCTACCTGGCGCTATTAATGAATCGGCCTCTTACACTCACAACCAGTACGTGTTTTGTATGTTTACTAGCTATGCTTATTAATTGTTATTGTCTTATTTATTGCATTATGGTCACTTCTATGTATATTTATGTTTATGAAATATTTTGGATGTATTTTTCAGCATATTGTGTTAGCACTGTCACTTTGGGATTGGTAGCTATTGTAGGTAAGTAGTTTTCCCAGTATAGATCATAGATATTTGTGCCGGCACAATTAATTAGTAGCTATCTTAGCTCCATCACGCTGAATACCAGGGAGCTTCCCAGTAAGCTATGGCCCTTATTTATGAAGGAATAGCGACAGGTAGCGACTGGTGAGCGGCCGGTAATGACGCTCACCGCCACAAGAACGCCGGCTCCCCACCACAATCACACATTTATCAAGCCAATCCTGCTTAGCGACTGACAGAGCGCCATATAGCGACTCATTCATCATTATTCCAGCCTCAGCCCACAGCGCCAGCGTCCGACCTTGAA
This sequence comes from Gastrophryne carolinensis, assembly GCA_027917425.1. Classification (NCBI taxonomy): domain Eukaryota; kingdom Metazoa; phylum Chordata; class Amphibia; order Anura; family Microhylidae; genus Gastrophryne; species Gastrophryne carolinensis. The sequence goes on from CM051236.1 coordinate 19,083,399, forward strand.
CAGCGACAGGTATGACCTCTCGCTACCTGGCGCTCTCCAATGCATTTCAATGGAACAATCTTTAAATATTCATAATTAATTGTTATTAATGTTTTTTTTTTTTTTTTTTTTTTTTTTTAAATGTGAAAATTTCTGTGGCCACTTCTGCAATGTTAGATAATTTTTTAAGGTAAAAAAAATAAAAATAAAATGTGTACAGAATTGATATTACAGGTCTGATATTAATGTATTCATATTACAAAATGTTTTTATAAACTTGTTTTTTTTAGTTTCCAAAAATATGGTTGTTTGGGGGTTAAAAAACTACTTTTAACCCATCGCCGCCAGCGCTCTGGGGTTTAAACATGCATTTCACAGCGCAAGAATTTTTTGAGCGTGATTTGTTAATGAATATGGTGGAAGCCGGTCGCTATGGCCATTCACTATCATGCGCTCCCATACAGCGCCGAACCTGTCAAATAGCGACTCCTCACCCCGTATTCCACATTACCGCACACCGACTGAGTCGCTGTCAACAACCGAACAATGGCCAAGCACAGCGACTACTAGCGGGCGCTGTGAAAATACCGCTACAGTTGCTCAACTGTCGCTACCTGGCGCTATTAATGAATCGGCCTCCCCGTATCTCCCAGAACCCTATAGAGTTGTTTGGCTTTGATTGTTTAAGTGCAGTGCAGCACAACCTGATTCACATATGCGGTGCACCCCCGTCTTGTAATTACACAACCAGTATCACATATGTAAATATATCTAATCCCCCTTTGTGCCGGCACAGAGACTACCTAAAAAAAACAAAGCAAAGTGCTTAACAAATATATATATATATATAACCTGCTGTCACAAAACCTCACGGTGTGCAAACCTGCGTGCTTAAAGTATTCATGAAGGATTTATAAACCTATATCACAAACCTTAATGAGAATGCTTAGAACAATCAAGGAAATATACAATGTGCAAAATATCATTAAGAGTGTACATGATTAAATATAAACAAATTCATAGACCAATTGAAATGACAAAAAACATCCATCTATAATGTCCCAAGGAGCAACCATCAAAATCTAGCACGAAAGACACGGGGAGGCCGATTCATTAATAGCGCCAGGTAGCGACAGATGAGCGACTGTAGCGGTATTTTCACAGCGCCCACTAGTAGTCGCTGTGCTTGGCCGTTGTTCGGTTGTTGACAGCGACTCAGTCGGTGTGCAGTAATGTTGAATATTGGGTGAGGAGTCGCTATTTGACAGGTTCCGCGCTGTATGGGAGCGCATGTTACCGAATGGCCATAGCGACCGGCTCCCACCATATTCATTAACAAATCACGCTCAAAAAATTCTCGCGCTGTGAAATGCTTGTTTAAACCCCAGAGCGCTGGCGGCGATGGGTTAAAAGTAGTTTTTTAACCCCCAAACAACCATATTTTTGGAAACAAAAAAAAACAAGTTTTTAAAAACATTTAGTAATATGAATACATTAATATCAGACCTGTAATATCAATTCTGTACAAATTTATTTTTTTTATTTTTTTACCATAAAAAAAAAAACTAAAATGGCAGAAGTGGTCACAGAATTTTTGACATTGAAAAAAACAAAACAAAACATTAATAACAATTAATTATGAATATTTAAAGATTGCTCCATTGAAATGCATTGGAGAGCGCCAGGTAGCGAGAGGTCATACCTGTCGCTGCTCAAGGTCGCTCGCTGGCGCTGTGGGGTGAGGCTGGAATAATAATGAATGCTTCGCTATCTGGCGCTATCTCAGTCGCTAAGCAGGATCAGCTTGATAAATGTGTGATTGCGGAGGGGAGCCGGCGTTCTCGTGGCGGTGAGCGTCATTACCGTTCGCTCACCAGTCGCTACCTGGCGCTATTCCTTGTTAAATAAGGGCCAAAGATTAACAAATAAACAAATATACAAAAAAAAGAAGAGATACTCAGCTGAATTACTAAGGAGCATGCAATCATCGGGGAGGACAGACAGGACGTAGGGGGTGCTCCACCTGCGCTTCGCGGTACAAAAAACCGCTTCTTGCTTGGGTCAATATAGTCAGTATATAAGTCAATATATAATACTATCTAACAGTGTAATTGTTAACCACAATGTATATACATAAAACATATATATGTTGAAGCAAAGTGCAATTCAAAAATACATGAAAGAACCTCAATTATCAAAATGTCTGTATAAATATATTGCACGAAACACCAACCCAAACAAGCAATTTATGAAACTGTACAAATAAACCTCAATATATACTGTATTTTTTCGCCCTATAATACGCACCTGCCCATAAGACGCACCTAGGATTTGGTGGAAGAAAATAAGAAAAAAAATATTTTAAACCAAAAACGCACCATTACAGACAGTGTGACATACCCCCTATTCCATTCCCATAGGCAGTGTAGGATGCCCCCATTCCATAGACAGTGTAGCATGCCCCCATCCCATTCCCCGTATACCCAGTGTGGCATCCCCCCTCCCATTCCCCATATACCCATTGGCTGTGTGGCATCCACCTCTCCCCCCATTCCCATTGGCTGTGTGGCATCCCCCCTCCCCCATTAGTATAGGCTGTGTGGCCCCTCTCTCCCCATTCCCATAGGCTGTGTGGCATCCCCCTCCCCCCATTCCCATAGGCTGTGTGGCCCCTCTCCCCCCATTAGAATAGGCTGTGTGGCCCCTCTCCCCCCATTAGTATAGGCTGTGTGGCCCCTCTCCCCCCATTAGAATAGGCTGTGTGGCCCCTCTCCCCCCATTAGTATAGGCTGTGTGGCCCCTCTCCCCCCATTAGTATAGGCTGTGTGGCCCCTCTCCCCCCATTAGAATAGGCTGTGTGGCCCCTCTCCCCCCATTAGAATAGGCTGTGTGGCCCCTCTCCCCCCATTAGAATAGGCTGTGTGGCCCCTCTCCCCCCATTAGTATAGGCTGTGTGGCCCCTCTCCCCCCATTAGTATAGGCTGTGTGGCCCCTCTCCCCCCATTAGAATAGGCTGTGTGGCCCCTCTCCCCCCATTAGAATAGGCAGTGTGGCAGACAACGCGGGAGCGCCGGGAACAGGTGAGTTTCTTTTATGTTTTTTTTTTTTTTACATTCGCCCGATAAGGCGCACGGACATTTCCCCCCCACTTTTGGGGAAAAATAAGTGCGTCTTATAGGGCGGAAAATATAAGCAATCAAAAGTGCCAGCAAACAATACAGACAAAGATCATGCTTATACTCTTTATTTGTTTCCATTTATTATTTATTTATTTTTTTTGTCATTCCTTTTCTCTCTTTCTCATCCCAATTTTGGATGCCCCCGGTGGGGGGGGGGGGGGGGAGTGAATCTTATAGATTCCCGGGCTGATCGGTGTGGGTTTTGGGCCACTTTAAAGAGGAACTTTGGAGACCCTGGAATGTAAAAGACTCCGGGGCCATCCGAGTCCCTGTTCATAAGGCTGGAATTGGGATGCCCCACAGTGTGATACCCTCCAGATGCCCAGATTCACTCACCTTCTCCCGAGCCCTCGTCGCGTCTCTGCGCTGCGGCCGCATCCCCGCTCCCCTCTAGCCGTGCACGCGCCCGGCCTTTCTGAGTGAGCGGCGCGGGCACGTCTCGAAGGTGAGCGGGGGATGCGGCTGGCGGTGCACTCGGCTCCCTTTGGCGCTGCTCGGGTGCTTAGCCATCAGCGGCGCAGAAGGGAGCTGAGCGAAAGGGAGCGCACTGATTGGCTGATCGAGCGACCTGGGGAAATACACACAGCGAATCAGGATGCCACCGCACGGAGAAACAACACACGGGAAAATGAAATTGTTCCTCTTTAAAGTGATTTTCAAGTCAAAAGTTAAAAAATAAATCAGTAGCTTACCTTACATTGAGTCCCTCCAGCGCTCTCCTTCCTTCTTTGCCTGTCTCCTTAGTGAGGAAATCCTCACTCAGCTTTCAGTCTCCACCCCGCTGACCTGGTCCTTCAATCAACCTTCAGTGGACCTAGAATTTTACACCCCCCACTCCCTCCACAAAAGTCCTGATTAGCTGCCTTTCTCTGCAGCTATGAAACCCCGCCCTCCTCTCTAGTCACATAATGTTCTGGCAGGCTGAAGACGCTCTTAGCCTGCAGCATCTCTCACTCGCTTTTTATGGTCACACTATGGGCTGGCAGGCTGGAGACGCTCTTATCCTGCAGCATCTCTCGCTCAATTTATCTGGTCACACTATGTGCTGGCAGTATTAACTAGGGGCACAACAATGCACTTATTTTTTACTATGATATATGTAAAGTGCACAGTGTGCTTACATCACATCGCTCTTTTATGGTCACACTATGGGCTGGCCGGCTGGAGACGTTCTTAACCTAAAGCATCTCTCACCCCCTTTTTCTGGTCACACTATGTGCTGGCAGGCTGGAGACGCTCTTAGCCTGCAGCATCTCTCGCCCCCTTTTTCTGGTCACACTATGTGCTGGCAGTAAGAACTAGGGGCACAACAATGCACTTATTTTTTTACTATGATATATGTAAAGTGCACAGTGTGCTTACATCACATCGCTCTTTTATGGTCACACTATGGGCTGGCAGGCTGGAGACGCTCTTAGCCTGCAGCATCTCGCGCCCCCTTATTCTGGTCAAACTATGTGCTGGCAGGCTGGAGACGCTCTTATCCTGCAGCATCTCTTGCCCCCCTTTATCTGGTCACACTATGTGCTGGCAGGCTGGAGACGCTCTTAGCATTCAGCATCTCTCACCCCCTTTTTCTGGTCACACTATGTGCTGGCAGGCTGGAGACGCTCTTAACCTGCAGCATCTCTCGCCCCCTTTTTCTGGTCACACTATGTGCTGGCAGGCTGGACACACACTTAGCCTGCAGCATCTCTCACCCCCTTTTTCTGGTCACACTTTGTGCTGGCAGGCTGGAGATGCTCTTAGCCTGCAGCATCTCTCGCCCCATTTTTTCTGGTCACACTATGTGCTGGCAGGCTGGAGACGCTCTTAGCCTGCAGCATCTCTCGCCCCATTTTTTCTGGTCACACTATGTGCTGGCAGTAATATCTAGAGGCACAACAATACACTTTTTTTTTTTTTACTAAGATATATGTAAAGCACACAGTGTGCTTACATCACATCACTGTAGCCACACCCACTGTTTCTCATTGTTTCTCTGCATCTCCAATGCTCTAATACTTTTACACATAACTTAGGAACTACAGGGACTACAGGGAAAACGGATTGAAGTTTGGGACAGTGCAACGTGATGCCCGAGACAATGGGACAACAATCGGGCGCTCGCCTTTAGTATAACTTTAACTTTTCAAAATAAAAAGACTGATTGCGCCTGCTATATGAATTCTCTCATCGCCTCCAGCGACTGTTCCGCGCACGTAATGCACTTGTACCAGCTTCTACTTTGTGTGTGTGTGTTTTGTTGCGACTTGATGTTTGCACTTCAGAACAAGCGGGTGATGACACAGGCCTCGCACGGCGGCATTTAACGCATTGATTTGTGGTATGCTGTGAAATTGCCATGGGTCACTGAGCTCTTCATTACGAGCCATCCTACCACAAATGTTTGTCCGGGGGGAGGCCGCAGCTGCATTCTATCCGCACGTTATGTTTGTGATCGGCAATAATAATAATAATCAGCAGGGCTGACCGCGTACTAACCATCTTTCCCCGAAAATAAGAGCGTAGTAAGTTTTTCCAGCATTTTTTGCTAATGCGTGAAATATAAGCCCTACAAATGCCTTACAATTCATAATCCAGCTGCCAGGCTTCAGCAGAGGGACGGGGGTAGCTGTAAAGGAGGGTGAGGACACGTCAGGGCTGTAAAGGAGGAGAAGGAGACATCACAGCTGTAAAGGAGGGTGAGGACACATCACGGCTGTAAAGGAGGGTGAGGACACATCACGGCTGTAAAGGAGGGTGAGGACACATCACGGCTGTAAAGGAGGGTGAGGACACATCACGGCTGTAAAGGAGGAGGAGGACACATCACGGCTGTAAAGGAGGAGCAGGAGACATCACAGCTGTAACAGAGGGTGAGGACACATTACGGCTGTAAAGGAGGAGGAGGACACATCAGGGCTGTAAAGGAGGAGCAGGAGACATTACAGCTGTAACAGAGGGTGAGGACACATTACGGCTGTAAAGGAGGAGGAGGACACATCAGGGCTGTAAAGGAGGAGCAGGAGACATTACAGCTGTAACGGAGGGCAAGGACACATCACGGCTGTAAAGGAGGAGACATCACAGCTGTAGAGGAGGAGGAGGACACATCACAGCTGTAAAGGAGGGTGAGGACACATCACAGCTGTAAAGGAGGGCGAGGAGACAACACGGCTGTAAAGGAGGAGGAGGAGACATCACAGCTGTAAAGGAGGGCGAGGACACATCACGGCTGTAAAGGAGGAGGAGGAGACATCACAGCTGTAAAGGAGGAGGAGGACACATCAGGGCTGTAAAGGAGGAGCAGGAGACATCACAGCTGTAACGGTGGGCAAGGACACATCACAGCTGTAGAGGAGGAGGAGGACACATCACAGCTGTAAAGGAGGGTGAGGACACATCACAGCTGTAAAGGAGGGTGAGGACACATCACGGCTGTAAAGGAGGGTGAGGACACATCACGGCTGTAAAGGAGGAGGAGGAGACATCACAGCTGTAAAGGAGGAGGAGGACACATCAGGGCTGTAAAGGAGAAGGAGGACACATCACGGCTGTAAAGGAGGGTGAGGACACATCAGGGCTGTAAAGGAGGAGGAGGAGACATCACAGCTGTAAAGGAGGGCGAGGACACATCACGGCTGTAAAGGAGGAGGAGGAGACATCACAGCTGTAACAGAGGGCAAGGACACATCACGGCTGTAAAGGAGGACACATCACAGCTGTAGAGGAGGAGGAGGACACATCACAGCTGTAAAGGAGGGTGAGGACACATTATGGCTGTAAAGGAAGGTGAGGACACATCACGGCTGTAAAGGAGGAGGAGGACACATCACAGCTGTAAAGGAGAAGGAGGAGACATCACAGCTGTAAAGGAGGGTGAGGGCACATTACGGCTGTAAAGAAGGAGGAGGAGACATCACAGTTGTAAAGGAGGAGGAGGACACATCAGGGCTGTAAAGGAGGGCGAGGACACATCACGGCTGTAAAGGAAGGTGAGGACACATCACGGCTGTAAAGGAAGGTGAGGACACATCACGGCTGTAAAGGAGGGTGAGGACATTTTCATTTCCGCACCACCATATGATTTACAAATCAGATGAGGGTTTGTAGCGAGGCGCTCAGAGCGACCGCTAGTAGTGATCGGCTATGGTTCGCTGTTACCAAGCGCCTCAGTCGCTGGCCGGCATTGATAATTTTGATGTGTGAGTCGCTATAACACCAGTACAGCACTATATGCGAGCGAACAGTAGTGACTGGTCAGTGTGAGGGACTCAAAACCATATTCATAAAAAAAACAGCTTCACACAGCACCGGCGCTCAAAATTGTGTCGCTGTAGCCCAGAGCGCCAGAAGCTGTGTGATTTAAAGTCCGTTTTTGAACACATATCCACCAGTAGCAAAGCGAAAACACATGAAATGACATTGTTATAACACTGTGACATTAACACTTTAATACCAGACCTGTAATGACAATTCTGCATAAAAATATAAAAAATCTAAAAAGTTTTCAAAAATGACATTTAAAAGGCCAGAAGAGGTCACACAATGATTTGATAAAAAAAATAAATAAAAATAAAATAAAAATAGAACCCTGTTTAAAGAGAAGAAAAGTAACGTCCATTGAAATGTATTGGAGAGCGACAAGTAGCGACATGTAATACCAGGCGCTCTGGAAGCCAGAGCGCCGGCGCTATACGCTGAGCCGTCTGTCATGATGAGTCGGACGCTACATGGCGCTGTTAGTCGCTCACCGGAATCGCTTTGATAAATGTGGTATTGCGTACAGCGCCCTGCATTCGCCTTTCACTACCTGCCGCTATCTGGCGCTGCCAGTCGCTACCTGGTGCTATGGCTTGATGAATAACCCCCTATATCATGTGTAGGGCGCTACATCACAGCTTATCACATCCATACATTCAGGGGGCACTGTCTCACCCATCTGGTAATATACTGTATTTTGGTTTCATTATATCGAGCTGCTTCACACACCCCCTTTGGGTTCTCTTCCATTGATAGGTACACAAATTACAGAATAGAGTATTAGGTATAGACACAGGCACTTTGATCAATTGGATTATGTGGATTCATTATGGAATCAGTTTATAGGATTTGGTTTTGTGCACTTTAGTAGGCCTTTTTTTTGCACATGCACATTGCACTTTGGGATGATTGGTTAGGGGGTGGGAGCCATATGATGATCAATGTATGAATTTTCGAGATAACATGTGATGGAATGGTGCAGCGCCCTACACACGATATAGTGTCTCATGTATGTGTATATGTTTTTTAGGTGTTTTTAAATTTGACCTTTGTGTGTTGCCCAATTTAATAATAAATGGTTTTTGTAAATCATACGGTGGTGCGGAAATAGTTTTTTCATGCTTGTGGGGATTGTGGGCTATCTCCACTTATGGTGTTCCTGTAGAATATAGAAAACAAATACATAAGAGACAATCGTCACAGTGTTCTCTGTGTCACAGTGGCATCTATACAATAAGGTATGCACTGCTCACAAATAGTACACCGGGTGCTAGCTCCAGGGACAAAAACTCTATACTACTACTCAAATATTGGTGGCGCTCCAGGGCTAGCCCACCATTATGTCCTCATAGACAAGGCTGCACACCATTTCATCATATAAATAATCAATTTATTAATCAAAAATTAATCCAGTAATCCACATACAAATGACACACATAACAGATTAAAAAACATATAATTAAAAACCCCAAGTGGGGAGGAACTCCAGGGCTAAATGATATAAAGACACTCCAATATAGTGTCCAAATAACTCCTTACATTTAATAAATATGTATAAATCTATTCACATCAACTAATGTATATACACTGACGTTTGCAGGACAAGATACTAAGTGCTTGTGCAGTATAAAACATAATCCTAGGGTCTATAATAAGTTATAGAGTAAGTGCAACTCTATATTGAGTTGAAATCTAAACATGTGCAAACTACAAACATGTGCAAACTACAAATAAATAAAGTGCCCTCAACAGTGCATAAAGTGCCTACGTGCTAACATGCATTAACCTAAATAGTGCCTCTACTTGTCTCCAGAAACGTCAGAGATACACATCAGGAATCCATAGTAACAACTAATATCTGATAATCATTAATGCGCACAACAGCCCAATTCCTCCCCACTTACCTTCTCATCTACGCGCTTCGTGGATATGAACCACTTCACCTGGGTGGCTGTGTCACAGTGGCACATGGCACACAACACAGAATGCTATGAGCCAGCTGTGAGCCATCATGCGTACCTTGTTGTGGATCGACCGATGTAGACACAGATTACGGCTAGCAGGACCCCCTACAGCTTCCCCTGTGTTGTAGTGTTTACAGGGGTAGCTCAGGAGAGGGAAAGGCAACAGTGTCAGGTATGATGAATTGCAGATTCTGGTGAGCTGAACCGGAGCTCAGGAGCTGTCTCAGTATCGCGAGTGCGTAGGATCAGATCGTCCACTGTGACACTGCCCTCTCCCAAAGGACATCCTCAGGTACTGAATGCAGGAGCAGGTTCTGAATTCAGAAACAGGATCCTGGATACAGGAACAGGAAATAGATACAAGAACAGGAAATAGATACAGGAACAGGAAACTAAAGCGCAAACTGGATACTGAATGCAGGAACAGGATACTGAAAGCAGGAACGGGATACTGAATGCAGGAACGGGATACTGAATGCAGGAACGGGATACTGAATGCAGGAACGGGATACTGAATGCAGGAACAGGATACTGAATGCAGGAACGGGATACTGAATGCAGGAACGGGATACTGAATGCAGGAACGGGATACTGAATGCAGGAACGGGATACTGAATGCAGGAACGGGATACTGAATGCAGGAACGGGATACTGAATGCAGGAACGAGATACTGAATGCAGGAACGGGATACTGAATGCAGGAACGGGATACTGAATGCAGGAACGGGATACTGAATGCAGGAACGAGATACTGAATGCAGGAACGGGATACTGAATGCAGGAACGGGATACTGAATGCAGGAACGATATACTGAATGCAGGAACGAGATACTGAATGCAGGAACGGGATACTGAATGCAGGAACAGGATACTGAATGCAGGAACGAGATACTGAATGCAGGAACGGGATACTGAATGCAGGAACGGGATACTGAATGCAGGAACGAGATACTGAATGCAGGAACGGGATACTGAATGCAGGAACGATATACTGAATGCAGCAACGGGATACTGAATGCAGGAACAGGATACTGAATGCAGGAACGGGATACTGAATGCAGGAACGATATACTGAATGCAGCAACGGGATACTGAGTGCAGGAACGGGATACTGAATGCAGGAACGGGATACTGAATGCAGGAACGGGATACTGAATGCAGGAACGGGATACTGAATGCAGGAACGAGATACTGAATGCAGCAACGGGATACTGAGTGCAGGAACGGGATACTGAATGCAGGAACGGGATACTGAATGCAGGAACGGGATACTGAATGCAGGAACGGGATACTGAATGCAGGAACGAGATACTGAATGCAGGAACAGGATACTGAATGCAGGAACGGGATACTGAATGCAGGAACAGGATACTGAATGCAGGAACAGGATACTGAATGCAGGAACGATATACTGAATGCAGCAACGGGATACTGAGTGCAGGAACGGGATACTGAATGCAGGAACGGGATACTGAATGCAGGAACGGGATACTGAATGCAGGAACGGGATACTGAATGCAGGAACGAGATACTGAATGCAGGAACGGGATACTGAGTGCAGGAACTGGATACTGAATGCAGGAACGGGATACTGAATGCAGGAACGGGATACTGAATGCAGGAACGGGATACTGAATGCAGGAACGGGATACTGAATGCAGGAACGAGATACTGAATGCAGGAACGGGATACTGAATGCAGGAACAGGATACTGAATGCAGGAACGAGATACTGAATGCAGGAACGGGATACTGAATGCAGGAACGGGATACTGAATGCAGGAACGAGATACTGAATGCAGGAACGGGATACTGAATGCAGGAACGATATACTGAATGCAGCAACGGGATACTGAATGCAGGAACAGGATACTGAATGCAGGAACGGGATACTGAATGCAGGAACGGGATACTGAATGCAGGAACAGGATACTGAATGCAGGAACGGGATACTGAATGCAGGAACGGGATACTGAATGCAGGAACAGGATACTGAATGCAGGAACGGGATACTGAATGCAGGAACGGGATACTGAATGCAGGAACGGGATACTGAATGCAGGAACGAGATACTGAATGCAGGAACGGGATACTGAATGCAGGAACGGGATACTGAATGCAGGAACGGGATACTGAATGCAGGAACGGGATACTGAATGCAGAAACGGGATACTGAATGCAGAAACGGGATACTGAATGCAGAAACGGGATACTGAATGCAGAAACGGGATACTGAATGCAGAAACGGGATACTGAATGCAGAAACGGGATACTGAATGCAGAAACGGGATACTGAATGCAGAAACTGGTACCGAATGCAGAAACTGGTACCGAATGCAGAAACAGGTACCTGAATGCAGAAACAGGTACTGGATGCAAAAACTTCACCACAACTTGAGTTCGATTGCCTGACTGCTGCATGATGGCATTGAAAAGCAGCTTGAATCTGGGCCGCATTGACCTGCAGATACTGTCACGTACCTTGTTGTGGATCGGCCGATGTAGACACGGACTACTGCTAGCTGTACTGTCTGAGGCTTCCCCTTATAGTGGTTACAGGGGATGCGCAACAGAGGGGAAGGCCAGAGTGTTAGGTAATGATGAATTGAAGATTTCGGTGCGCTGAACTGGGACTCAGGAGCTGGCTCAGTATCGCAAGTGCATTCAGGACCAGCTCGGCCACAGTGACAACCATTTACATTTCGATAGCAGGTTTATGACCGATTTACAATGTATCACAGCTGATTACAATAGACACTTCAGGCCAGTTTTACACTATTGCAGTAATCACTATCCCAACATGATCGCCTGTGTCCTGGCATTTTGTCTGCATTTGAGATCACCATTTCTTATTAAACATTTACGCTTGCCCTTGTCCCTGGAGTTCAGCATGATAACTATTTAGGAGCTGGAAGACGTCCTCTCCTTCTCCCCCCACTATAAGGGCTTATGTGAAAGCCTGCCTTGTGTGTCCTTCTACTCCCTCTTAGCAAACATTTGGCACCCACCATTTTAGGGGTAGGTCCGGAAGGAAACCTCAAAGTTTTGGACTGAATTATAAGGAATTCAGTATTGTTCATGCCAAATCGATTCCCTTACCTCTACTTATACTTCTTAGAAGACTATTACAATCGTGCTGCATAGCACCTTGCGTGGTACACGTACACCTGTTTAGGGAAACACTGGAATAGAATATAAACCATCATACAGACTTTAAACCAGGCTATTGTTAGGTTTGCTTAGTCTAAAAATTACATCCAGAGTCTATTTTTAGATATAGACAAAGACCAACGTGTTGTCAATTTTCTAAATTTAGATTTGCCACGGGGCCGTGACAATATCAATTCTCAGTTTTCCTCTCTGATATACAAGCTGTTAATTATCACGTCAGTGGGAGCGTTGTATGTTTTTATGTCTCTTCTGCAGTTCGCCATGACAACTTGTTAACTATGGAAGAGCTGAATATTTTTTTTCATTTTAATCGTCGTTAGCGAGCAAACCTGACGACAACTGTAATTGTAATAGCAGGGGCTGGTGGAAGAACAGCAATGCCGCACTGGTGGTCTCACGTTGACCTTGCCGGGTGACACGGTGTGCTTCACTATATTACGGATTGTACTCTACCTAAATTCCCGCTTTTTCTATATCACTATAAGCTCTGAGATGTCCTTTTCCTTCTGCTAGTAAATGACTGCTGCATTTTCTAATGGGCTGTAAATGACTTAATGACCTAAATATATAGATGTCTTTTCCAGCCCTCACACTTTTCTGTGTACTGTGTTTATTCCCACTTTCTCTCTATCACTAAGCTCTGAGATGTCCTCTCATTTCTCTTCTGCTAGTAAATGATGGAGCCCTCAAGACCTTCTGGGCCCTGGGTGTGGTCGCCCCTGCTGATTGGGAATTTCCATAAATATATAGATGTTGCTTCCTTTATGTCTTTTCCAGCTGTCGGGGAACCGCGGGTCACTTGATCCAACTATAAACCAGGGACCTTCTGGCACACAGACCGCGTTCCCCTAAACCCTTTCGTCTGAGTTCTCCTATCAGAAACACCAGGCCCAAAGCCTGCGGACACACAGATTCTTGATTTAAGGCAAACAGATCGCCCAAGTTAAAATTTAAGTTTTAATGCTATAAGCACACTAGGCAGTGATAACAAACATTTGGCTATGATGGGATATGAAATGATACAGATGATACAAAATGCTTTTCTGAGTTACAATATTCAGTTACCTTAGTATGCAGTTTGCAGAGTAGTAGTGATGGGGGAGCTTCCACAAGAGGGAAGTGAAGAGCTTACAGATAATTTGGGCACCTCCAGCACGTGTGAACCGTGACCTATCCAGATAAGTGACCCTGTTCTCGTCCCCCTGGCTCACTTTTAAGCCGGAGTCAAACCTCCACCCCTCCCATCTGTGGGATGGGTTGTCACCTCCCACTGTTCTGGAGCATGCTTTCGCCCCTAAAACCCTTTAGGGGTTATACATTTGGGCAGGGGGGTCGTATGGCTTTGGAAATGGCACCAAACGATTGGGCTGGACGCTGGGCATCTGATGAGTCCAGAAATGGGGTCCCTAAGTGGGTCAGAACCTTAGATCTTCATTTTCCTAGGTTTCACCGGGCTTGGCGACAAAGGAAAACTATCTCCACGTGCGTTTTTGTGAGCTGGTTCTGATTCTGTACCTGGTTTGGTGCTGGGACACATGGGGGTGCAGCTATGGTCCGATTGGTGTTGGTGCCAGATGTCTGTGGCTGCCAACGTTCATGTGACAAATTCACAGCCAGGGTCCAGCCAGCTGCAGACCCAGCGGAGTCTTCTCAGACTAGAAGTGTGAGGATTGCCAGTGGGGAGTCTGTGATCTGCCCTGCTTAACCTGTAAATGCTAATTCCTTTTCCTGAGTGCATATGGATGACTAGGAGGGAAATAAAGGGGAACTCCAGACTTGTATATGTGAGTTTTCTGCACTTAAGCTGGATCGTTCCTTCACACCCGCCCTCACACTTTTCTATGTGTTGTGTTCATTCTCACTTTCTATCTTTATAAGCTCTGGGATGTCCTCTCCCTTCTGCCAGTAAATTTCATGATTGGGCTGTCAATGGCTTCTGTGTTTTCTGATTCGGACTCTAAATATATAGATGTCACTCCCTTTACAGTGTGTTTTCCAGTCCTCACACTTTTGATTGTACTGTGTTCATTCTCACTCTGTAACTATAAGCTCTGAGATGTCTTCTCCTTTTTCTTCTGCTAGTAAATGATGGAGCACTATTTTGACTCACCCAGATGGCAGTAATGGAATCCTGTAGACAGCTCCACGTTCCTTGTGTGTGTCTTTGATAGATGTTTTCTTTACTCCATAAGGCTCGGCAGACAGCTTACTCGGTTGTTCTTAGATCAAGCTATATTTAAGTACAGAATCTTGTTACAGCAGGCATGTACGTTCAATACAGCTGGAAACTTGTGGTGTAATCCATACAGCAACAACAGGTAAAAGAACTGTAGCTGCAGAAGGTAGCAGCAGGTGTGCACTGCTTGGATGTCAGAGTAAAAAATGGCAGAAAAAGGGAGGAGTAACTTGCGTTAGAGCAAGACTAAGGGAGTCTGGAGAGGAGAAGGGGAATTAAAGGGACACTGCTGAGCCTATGTAAACAAACATATATTGAACTATTTCCCCAGGTAAAAGAAAAAGACACGTTGTGGGACATGACAAGCACCCATGGCCTTCTGGGCCCTGAGTGTGGTTGCACCCCCTCACGTTATGCCCCTGCTGATTGGGACTTTCCATAAATATAAAGATGTTGTTTCTTTTATGTCTTTTCCAGCTCTCACACTTTTCTATGTGCTGTGGTCATTCTCTCTTTCTATCTTTATAAGCTCTGGGATGTCCTTTCCCCCTTTCTGTCAGTACATTTCATGACTGGGCTGTCAATGGCTTCTGTGTTTTCTGAACAGGACTCTCTATAAATATATAGATGTCACTCCCTTTACAGTGCTCAGACCTTTCATTGTACTTTGTTCAATCTCACTCTGTCACAACACGCTCTGAGATGTCCTCTCCTTTCTCTTCTGCAGTAAATCGCTGCTGTGATTTCATGGCTGGGCTGTAAATGGCCGCTGCATTTCTCGACTGGGACTCTACCTAAATTAAAAATGTGAGACCGCACTCTGCTATATAATTGTTTAGTGTGCAGTGTGCACAAAGGGTTGAAGCAATAGTTATACACAGAAAAGCTGGAAGTCCCACACCTTCCAAAACACCCACTATAATATATGGCACCTGTCAGGTCCCGTGGGACGCCTACCTTCCAATAAATCAGCAACCCCCAATCTCCGCTGCTTTCTTCGCCTATAGCAAGCCCCCGTTTGCCGGGACGCTAGACACGCCTCACCGGACACGGTTGCCCCCAGGACTTGTTAGCACAAAGGATGCTGATTTATGCAGGGGAAGGCAGACGAACCAGGAACCAGACTGGGTAGCAACAAACGGGCAGAGGTCATACACGGGCGGTCAATCCGAGGAGGCACGGTACAGGAGGGTTTAGATGAAAGAATAGTCAGGGCTAGCCAAAGGTCACAACGGGAGGTCAGAGATACGCGGTACAGAGGAGCAGGCAAGATCGTGGTCAAAAAACAGGCAGGGTCGGTCCAGGCGGCAATCAGGGATGGTCAAAAACACGGCAAGATTTCACAGGGAAAGAGAGATCCAAAATTACACCCAGCAGCACGCTATCACGGGCAAGGAGTAAGTGTGGGAAAACACCTTTATGTGATGGAGGCTAACTGGATTGGCTGGGGAGGGGGAATGTGGTGATTGGTGCAACATGGGAACCTTGGGCTGATTGCCCTGTTAGACTCTAAAGGGCGTTTAACCCAGTGTACTTTGGGCTCATTGGCCCATCTAACTTGGGGCTCATTGGCCCAGCGCTGATTACCTCCGGCGGGCGCGCTGTGTGCAGCGCCGCCGGAGGGCATAAACAGGGGCCAGACGAGCGCGCGTACACGATGCAGCGCGCCGGGAGCGCGCCGAGCAGAGAGCGACGCGGCCGCTCCCGACGCCGCCGAAGAGGAGGCCGCCCGAGCAGCCGCTCGCGACGGACAGAGCCGAGCGGCTGCTCGCGGCAGAAACAGCCGAGCGGCGGCCGGGGAGGACAGACGCCGGCCCGCAGCCTGCTGCAAAGGACGCCCAGCCTGCGCTCCGGTCGAGGGAGAGGAGTCGACGAGGGACCGGAGGACAGGTGAGGTGGTTCCCGTGACAGCACCACTGCCGAATATATTATAAAAATCAATATTTATTTACAAATATATATAGAAAACTATATACACTATATACACTAAGGACTCATTAAAAAACACAAAAGACATTACATAGTCAATAAGGAAGGAAGAAAAAACAAAAAGATGGAGGGGAGGGGGACTGGTAGATGGTACAATGTTAATTCATGGTCATAATAATATATATTACAAATATGCATTAATTATACTGCCTGGCTGGTAAAAATCAAAGTGCTACAGTGCATATAAACATCTCTATTGTAAATAAGAACATCAGTGTCTCAATATATTAAAAACCCTACGTAAAGTGCAAGTGCTAACATGAACTACCCTCTAACCTATACATTCCTATATACATACTAATGAAACAGTGAGGACCAGCCGGGTAGGACAGAAAAAATACAATTTCCAATATTAAATAAAGAGCTTACATCAAGAACGACCACCAGCCCACCGCCCCAGCGTCTACGCGTTGCGTGACGTCACAAGTGTCACTTCCTTGTCCTAGGGTTTTTAATATATTGAGACACTGATGTTCTTATTTACAATAGAGATGTTTATATGCACTGTAGCACTTTGATTTTTACCAGCCAGGCAGTATAATTAATGCATATTTGTAATATATATTATTATGACCATGAATTAACATTGTACCATCTACCAGTCCCCCTCCCCTCCATCTTTTTGTTTTTTCTTCCTTCCTTATTGACTATGTAATGTCTTTTGTGTTTTTTAATGAGTCCTTAGTGTGTATAGTTTTCTATATATTTTTGTAAATAAATATTGATTTTTATAATATATTCGGCAGTGGTGCCATATATTATAGTGGGTGTTTTGGAAGGTGTGGGACTTCCAGCTTTTCTGTGTATAAATTAAAGATGTCACTCCATTTATGTCTTCTCCACCCCTCACAATTGTATTTGTACTGTTGTGACAGGTGGATACGGTGGTCAACACTACACATAGGAAAGGTTAGAGTCCTGTCAGTGGGATAGGCCCTGATAGTGATAGAAACCTCAATAATAGCAGTTAAATGCAGAACTTGGGTGATGTTGCATCAGGAATCCACAAGATGGCATTGTTGCCTAAGCAATAAACTTAGTTAATATTAAATAGTCATGCATACCTCTTAAAATAGATAAATAGAGACTGCTCTGCCATTGGTTGGGCCTTGCAACATAGTTGGGTAAGGCAACATTTCAGAGGTTATCTAAGGGAGAACCCAACCCTTCTTGAGTGTTCTGTTCTTAGTTCTGAGTACCAAGCTACAGAGGGGAAGTGTTAATATAGTGGAGGAGCTGTGCAACAGTGAGGGAAGGAGCCCGTGATTGTGGCTGGAAGCTGTAAAGTCTGTTTGCTGTAACCAATGGATATTGCCTGTACTGGCATGTTTAACATGGATGGAAGCCTTCAAATAAAGACCCTGTTGTTTTCATCAAGACGTGTCATGTTTGGAGACCAGTGACGACTGAATCAGTAAGTGCACCTCCACCCCACACATGCCACACCAACCCGAGTCGCCCTACCCTAGGTCCAAGAATCCCCCTCACTTCTCAGAGCGCGTGCCATTGGCCAGACACGCGCCCGCTACACTGTGTTCATACTCTCTATCACTGTAAGCTCTGAGATGTCCTCTCCTCTCTCTTTTACCAGTATATTACTATTGCATTTCCTGATTGGGCTGTAAATGGCTTTTGCATTTCCTGATTGTGACTCTCTCTAAATAAGATACTGTTCCCTTTAGGTCTTTTCCAGGCCTCACATACTTCTATGCCCTACAATACTTCTCATTATTAATTTCTCTTTATCATTATGAGCTCCGAGATGTCCTCTCCTCTCCCTTCTGCCGATTAATGGCATCTGCATATTCCGATTGGGACCCTCCCTAAATATATAGATGTTACTCCCTTTATGACCTGACCTGCTGCATCCAGGGTACATGCCCCCCTAGCTACGCCCCTGGTTTATGTCTTTCCAACCCTCACACCTTTCTATGTACTGTGTTCATTCTCGCTTTCCGTTGATCTCTATAAGCTCTGGGATGTCCTCTCCTCTCTGCTAGTTATTTAGTGTTTCCTTAATTTCCTGATTTGGACTCTCCCTATATAATATATGTTACTCCCTTTATGTCATTTCCAGTGTCATGGTGGGTGGAGTGGGTTCTCTGTTCTCTGTTGGTGAGTCACTGGGGTGCAGAGTCTAGGGCCTGCTTGGCCCTCAGAGGTACAGCCCTGGTTGGTGGAGGTCGGCTGGTGGAGAGGCTGTCCCCAGGTCATGACCACCAGGGTTTCAGGGTCTGATCAGTGTCAGTTTTCTTTTCTGTTCTTACTCCCTGTGTTGTCATCGCATTGTCTCTCAGATCTTCAACAAAAATTATGCTGTTACTAATGGTAACCTTCTCTCTTTTGGTATTTAGGATTCTGCAACCTTTAACATTGTCACTGTATCCAACAAAGATTCCTTCAAATGCTCTGTTTTGGAGGTTTGGCTCTTTCGTTCAGCTACCCCATTTTGCTCTGGTGTGTATGGCACTGCCTTTTGATGCTCTATTCCATTATGCTTTTAAGTACTCTTGTACTTTCTGTGAATTTACCTCCATTGTCTCTTCGAAGTATGAGAGGTTTGCTCTTAAACGTGTTACTTGTTAATAGATAGTCCTGTAATTTGTCAAGAACTTCACTCTGGTGTTGCATTAGGTAAGTGCCTGTGTACCTTGAATATTCATCTATGAAAGTCACTATGTACCTGTTGCCTCCAGGTGTAGGTGTCAGGGCGAGCGCTGCGCGCCCATCTCGCAGCACTTCCCTCACCTCCGTTGCTGCTCCCGCTGCCCGGGTGAGCGCTGTGCGCCCATCTCACAGCGCTCCCCAGTCCCTCTCCTTACCCGCTCCTGCCGGCTGCTCCCAGCCGTCTTCCTCCTCCTCGCTCTGCTTCCTCGCATGGTTCGGTGCGCGCACGCCCCCGTCCATTAGAGGGTGCGCGCGCCGGATTCCTGAAATTTAAAGGGCCTGTACACCACTGATTGGTGCCTGGTCATCCAATCCTGCATCCACTTCCCCTATTTAAGGAGCACTTCCTTTTCCATCAGTGCCGGATCTTGGTCTTCCTTTGTATGCGGAAAGTCTGTTCAGTATTGCTCACCCGTGTACTGACCTTTGCCTGTCCCCGACTCTGAACCTGTGCTGCCAGCCCTGACCTCTGCTTGAACTTTTACTTTTTTGCCTGCCTCCTTTGTACCACGCATTACCTCGGCTGACTGTGTGGCTGAGCCGCCGTTGGGGGGTAGCGACCTGGGGGTCACTCGCCGCTGCAAGACCAACCTGCTTTGCGGCGGGCTCTGGTGAATACCGGTGGCCTCTTAGACTCCGCTCCCCTGACGCGGCACTCGCTATTAGTAACACGGTCACAGCGGATCCACATCTGTGCCGCCACACCCGGCCTGTGACAGTAGGTGGGTTTAGGGGACCACATATATCACTGTGAACTAGGTCAAGTGGTCTTGAAACTCTATTCTGACTGACTTTATTAAGCGTTGCACTTGTAGCTTTGGGCAACATTCATCCTCTCCTCTCCTTTCTGCTAGTAAATAGCGATTGCCTTTTCTGTTTGGCCTTTAATTGTGTCTATGAATCATCATCAGTGTCACATCTATAGTCTCTCATGATTGGCTGGTTAGCACCTCTATCAGAACCTGCGTGACTATCTGTTATATTCTCACAGACTGATCTGAGTTGTGCGATCACTTATAGCATGGCATTTATATGCTTCTGTGTGTCCTGCTCTCTGCTAAGCCTCATTTTGTAAAGGCACCTATAGTTTATCATGATTGGCTGGCTTTATCAGAACTCCAGCTCCGAGGCCTGCCTGTGCCAGTGTCATCCTCTTCTTCTTTCCTCTAAACACCTGGTGTCCTCAAACTAATTTGCCACAAACCACAAAAAGGCTGGATTGATTGATGTTGTATTGATTGATGTTGAATTGATTGATTGATGTTGGATTGATTAATGTTGGATCCAGGTGTAGGTGGGTTTAGGGGACCACATATATCACTGTGAACTAGGTCAAGTGGTCATGAAGCTCTATTCTGACTGAGTTTAGGAAGCGTTGCACTTGTAGCTTTGGGCAACATTCACACTTATTAGTAACTGGATTGATTGATTTTGTATTGATTGATTGATGTTGTATTGATTGATTGATGTTGGATCCAGGTGATTGATTGATGTTGGATTAATTGATTGACGTTGGATTCAGGTGATTGATTGATTGATGCTGGATTGATTGATGTAGGATCCAGGTGATTGATTGATGGATGTTGGATTGATTGATGTTGGATCCAGGTGATTGATTGATGTTGGATTGATTGATTTTGGATTGGTTGATTGATGTTGGATTGATTATTGTTGGATCCAGGTGTAGGTGGGTTTAGGGGACCACATATATCACTGTGAACTAGGTCAAGTGGTCATGAAGCTCTATTCTGACTGAGTTTAGGAAGCGTTGCACTTGTAGCTTTGGGCAACATTCACACTTATTAGTAACTGGATTGATTAATTGATTGATTTTGTATTGATTGATTAATGTTGTGTTGATTGATTGATGCTGGATCCAGGTGATTGATTGATGTTGGATTAATTGATTGATGTTGGATTCAGGTGATTGATTGATGCTGGATTGATTGATATAGGATCCAGGTGATTGATTGATGGATGTTGGATTTATTGATTGATGTTGGATTGATTGATTGATGTTGGATCCAGGTGATTGATCGGTGGATGTTGGATTGATTGATGCTGGATTGATTGATATAGGATCCAGGTGATTGATGGATGTTGGATTGATTGATTGATGTTGGATCCAGGTGATTGATCGGTGGATGTTGGATTGATTGATTGATGTTGGATTGATTGATTGATCGATCGCCATCCTGAAACATGATCCTGAGATACAAGCAATATATATTCATGGCCAAAGCAGGATAAAAGCTCCTAGGGTGTCCCTGTTTGGGATGCCCCTGCCATGCAGTCATTTGTATTGGTCCAGATTAAGTTAGTACTGAAGTAATCTGCATTTTTTTTTGCTACTTTTTATTTTTGTGCTCCTTTTCCCTGGGTAGAAAATATAATAAATAGAACATATTAAGGACATTAAACCTCTGAACATTTTATTTTCCACTTTAAGCCCCCTGCCGGCATCCGGCCGCACAAGCCCGGGAGGAGAAGTGCTGGGTTCCGGTGCTGAGCTTTTCCATGGAGAGGTTTCTGTAGAATTTTTGCTGAAGTGTTTAAAGAGAAGAGCGAAGGGAAGGAAGTGACGCTGTGTCCAACGCCGGGAACCCGCCAAGCCCGACACCGGCCTGACCCGAGATACACAGAGAGATCTCATTCTCTATACTATGACATCACAGAAAGGGTTAAGGACATCAATTCATTAATTGTGATCTAATAGCATTTACCATACAATAATTATGCCATGATCTGCACAAACCTTCCTACTAATTAGGGTGGGAAAAAGGGACAATCGTTGAATGAAGCCACGCCCCATCATTGAAGGATGGATGAAGCCACGCCCCCTCATTGAGGGATGGATGAAGCCACGCCCCCTCATTGATTGATGGATAGGAGATACATTGTAACAGTTACAACAATAGAAACACTTTGAATAGACAAATGAATCATTTATTGCTGCAGATCTGCATGTTACACCTCAAAGAGGGACAATATGTAAATGACGCCACGCCCATATTGAGGGACGGACAAAGCCACGCCCCCCACTGAGAGATGGATGTGGCCACGCCTCCTTATTGAGGGATGGATAGGAGATAGGATGTATCAGTTACAACAATAGAAACACTTTGAATAGGCAAATGAATCATTTATTGCTGCAGATCTGCATGTTACACCTCAAAGAGGGACAAATGAGAACAACGAGGGACAGGGGGACATGGACTCCAAAAGAGGGACAGTCCGCCAAATCAGGGACACTTGGGAGGTATGATCTGTGATGTCATAGTGATTGGATAGGCAGCATTCTCAGTGATGTCACTGGTCTCTAGTGATTGGATAGGCGGCATTCTCTAGTGATTGGATAGGCGGCATTCTCAGTGATGTCACTGGTCTCTAGTGATTGGATAGGCGGCATTCTCTAGTGATTGGATAGGCAGCATTCTCAGTGATGTCACTGGTCTCTAGTGATTGGATAGGTGGCATTCTCAGTGATGTCACTGGTCTCTAGTGATTGGATAGGCGGCATTCTCTAGTGATTGGATAGGCGGCATTCTCAGTGATGTCACTGGTCTCTAGTGATTGGATAGGCGGCATTCTCAGTGATGTCACTGGTCTCTAGTGATTGGATAGGAGGCATTCTCAGTGATGTCACTGGTCTCTAGTGATTGGATAGGCAGCATTCTCCGTGATGTCACTGGTCTCTAGTGATTGGATAGGAGGCATTCTCAGTGATGTCACTGGTCTCTAGTGATTGGATAGGAGGCATTCTCAGTGATGTCACTGGTCTCTAGTGATTGGATAGGAGGCATTCTCAGTGATGTCACTGGTCTCTAGTGATTGGATAGGAGGCATTCTCAGTGATGTCACTGGTCTCTAGTGATTGGATAGGCGGCATTCTCAGTGATGTCACCGGTCTCTAGTGATTGGATAGGCGGCATTCTCAGTGATGTCACTGGTCTCTAGTGATTGGATAGGAGGCATTCTCAGTGATGTCACTGGTCTCTAGTGATTGGATAGGCGGCATTCTCAGTGATGTCACTGGTCTCTAGTGATTGGATAGGCGGCATTCTCAGTGATGTCACTGGTCTCTAGTGATTGGATAGGAGGCATTCTCAGTGATGTCACTGGTCTCTAGTGATTGGATAGGCGGCATTCTCAGTGATGTCACTGGTCTCTAGTGATTGGATAGGCGGCATTCTCAGTGATGTCACTGGTCTCTAGTGATTGGATAGGAGACATTCTCAGTGATGTCACTGGTCTCTAGTGATTGGATAGGCAGAATTCTCAGTGATGTTACTGGTCTCTAGTGATTGGATAGGAGACATTCTCAGTGATGTCACTGGTCTCTAGTGATTGGATAGGCGGCATTCTCAGTGATGTCACTGGTCTCTAGTGATTGGATAGGCAGCATTCTCAGTGATGTCACTGGTCTCTAGTGATTGGATAGGCAGCATTCTCAGTGATGTCACTGGTCTCTAGTGATTGGATAGGAGGCATTCTCAGTGATGTCACTGGTCTCTAGTGATTGGATAGGTGGCATTCTCAGTGATGTCACTGGTCTCTAGTGATTGGATAGGCGGCATTCTCAGTGATGTCACTGGTCTCTAGTGATTGGATAGGCTGCATTCTCAGTGATGTCACTGGTCTCTAGTGATTGGATAGGCAGCATTCTCAGTGATGTCACTGGTCTCTAGTGATTGGATAGGTGGCATTCTCAGTGATGTCACTGGTCTCTAGTGATTGGATAGGCAGATGTAGATAGTTATATGTAGAATTATCATATATTTCAGTTGTAAAGTTAATAATCTGGGTGGTCCCCCTAATGGTCTCATGGGCCCCGATGTGGGTGCTGCCTCTGTTCCCCATGTGTCCTTTTTACAATGGAGTGTAGGACGGCCGTGCTCTCGCTTCCTCTTATGGTCGCTGTTGTATCCTGTTTCCAGGGTTATCGGGTGTTACTGCCAGCTATCAGCCCACTCCCTGTTCCTCATTATTAACCTCTTTAGTGACACAAATAATCATGCTCAGTGCACACAACTTAAAATATATCAGCCTTGTATATATTATACACAGTGATTAGATCCCCTCTAAGGCGTCTCTTTGTATTGGTCTTGTATATATTATACACAGTGATTAGATCCCCTCTAAGGCGTCTCTTTGCATTGGCCTTGTATATATTATACACAGTGATTAGATCCCCTCTAAGGCGTCTCTTTGTATTGGCCTTGTATATATTATACACAGTGATTAGATCCCCTCTAAGGCGTCTCTTTGTATTGGCCTTGTATATATTATACACAGTGATTAGATCCCCTCTAAGGCGTCTCTTTGTATTGGCCTTGTATATATTATACACAGTGATCAGATCCCCTGTAAGGCGTCTCTTTGTATTGGCCTTGTATATATTATATGCAGTGATTAGATCCCCTCTAAGGTGTCTCTTTGTATTGGCCTTGTATATATTATACACAGTGATTAGATCCCCTCTAAGGCGTCTCTTTGTATTGGCCTTGTATATATTATACCCAGTGATTAGATCCCCTCTAAGGTGTCTCTTTGTATCGGCCTTGTATATATTATACACAGTGATTAGATCCCCTCTAAGGCGTCTTTGTATTGGCCTTGTATATATTATACACAGTGATTAGATCCCCTCTAAGGCGTGTCTTTGTATTGGCCTTGTATATATTATACCCAGTGATTAGATCCCCTCTAAGGTGTCTCTTTGTATTGGCCTTGTATATATTATACACAGTGATTAGATCCCCTGTAAGGCGTCTCTTTGTATTGGCCTTGTATATATTATATGCAGTGATTAGATCCCCTCTAAGGTGTCTCTTTGTATTGGCCTTGTATATATTATACCCAGTGATTAGATCCCCTCTAAGGTGTCTCTTTGTATCGGCCTTGTATATATTATACACAGTGATTAGATCCCCTCTAAGGCGTCTCTTAGTATTGGCCTTGTATATATTATACCCAGTGATTAGATCCCCTCTAAGGTGTCTCTTTGTATTGGCCTTGTATATATTATACACAGTGATTAGATCCCCTCTAAGGCGTCTCTTTGTATTGGCCTTGTACATATTATACGCAGTGATTAGATCCCCTCTAAGGTGTCTCTTTGTATTGGCCTTGTATATATTATACACAGTGATTAGATCCCCTCTAATGTGTCTCTTCGCCTTAGTGAAGTCTTAGCATGAAGCTCTCTTGCTTGTCACGACGGGCGCGCGCGGCAGACGGGCGTCATAAATAAATCAGCGCAAATCTAAACTGATGAAGTATCCCGCGCGGGGTCTCCTGGTGACGCGCGGTCTCCCCGCTGAGACGGCGTTGTATGACAGTATAACCAGCCGCCTCCTTCCTCAAGTACATAAAGTGGAGTTTTGACGTCAAAGCTGACCTTAATTAGCCGCCCGAGCTCCAGTGATTTTAAAGACGGATTGCAGACCCGACTCGTTACATCAATCATGTCACACGAGTCTTTAAAGAAGAGCTCCGGACATATTCTGGGTATTAAAGCGGAACGAAATTTTGACTATCCCGCGGTTTGTTCTGTAGCTGATTTGGGATGCCCCTCTGTGTGAAACCCCCCAGATCACCCAATAACTCACCTTTTACCTGTCCTGTGGTGCATGTGCGGGCTCTCGTCCAATAGGAGCCACCACTGCTCTGTTTTTGGAGAAACCGTGCACGCCCCCCCCCCCACCTACCTGAATGGCTGGGGAGTAAGTGCACGCACAGCCCAAAGATCCAGGAAAAGTGGCCGCCTGAGATTTACATCGGCAGAAGGAAGGTGAGTTTGGACGTGAGCCGGGGGTTCACACAGCGGGGCATCCCGATTTGGAAGGCCAGCGGATGGCCCTGGAATCTTTTAGATGCGAAGGCCAGCCACTGATCTTCCCCTGGGGCATCCCAAATTTGGGCGGGTGTCTGAAATCCCCTATGTAGCTGCTATTAACTCAACTTTCCCAGGTCCAACAGCGCATGTGCGGGCTCTCGGCCAATCAGAGCCTTAAACCAGACCCTCAGCCCGAATAAGAGCCTATCTTATATGTCCCCCCCCCTGTACATACAGATTGCTCACATTAATCCGGACCCTCACCCTGAATAAGAGCCTATCTTTTATGTTTCTCCCCCTGTACATACAGATTTCCCTCATTAATCTGGACCTTCATCCTGAATAAGAGCCTATCTTGTATGTTCCCCCCCCCCCCTGTACATACAAATTGCCCACATCAATCCGGACCTTTACCCTGAATAAGAGCCTATCTTATATGTTTCACCCCACCCTGTGCATACAGATTGCCCACATTAATCCGGACCTTCACCCTGAATAAGAGCCTATCTTGTATGTTCCTCCCCCCGTACATACAGATTGCTCACATTAATCCGGACCTTCACCCTGAATAAGAGCCTATCTTGTATGTTCCCCCCCCCCCTGTACATACAGATTGCCCACATTAATCCGGACCTTCACCTTGAATAAGAGCCTATCTTGTATTTTTCCCACACCCTGTACATACAGATTGCTCACATTAAAAATCATCCTACCTGCATCTAATGCATGTTATGAGCCTTTAAACATCCAAGATGGCGGCCCATGGCGCATCAAGCAGCCTGCAAGCAGGAAGTATCTTCTGACTGTGCCGCTCTGCATTCTGGGATTGCTGATCTTTTCTGGACCTCAGCTCTGCTCTGTCTGAGCAAAGCACAGCTATAACCCCGCCCCCTGTACTTTATCTGAAGTCCTGAACAGAGTTGCAGCCCTTCGGGGGAAAGAATAATAAGTAGGAGACTAAAAACTGAAAATATATTAATTTTAGATGCTGGGGATAATTTTTTTAAGAGTTTGGGCTTTTCATTAAATGATGCTGAAGGTCCACTTTAATCTTGGCGACCATAAGTCTCTTTTTATCAGTTATTAGCCACAAGCCCTCTATAGCATATAGCACACCCCTGTGTATAGAAGGGGTCATGTGACCAGTTTATACTTCAGCCATTAATTAGTGTTGACGCTGCCGGTAAAGTGATCCCGGCCTATTGGCACGACTAGAGAAGCTGCTACTGATGCAGAAGAAGAAATTCCCATCAGACACTGACATTCAAGCGCCGGCTGAGCTGGGTCAGGAACTTTACAAGTTAGGGATCATTTAATCCTTAAAGGAGGTGTTAGTGGATTTCCTCTCTCTCTGAAAATCAATACAGAAGCCGGAGAAAATCGCTTCTTTCTCCCGCTTCCTGATGATGTAAATGCTGAAACGAAATGCACGCACGCTCGGTTGTGATCATATTTATAATAGGTTTATCAGGGACAATCCAGGAAGCTTATCAGTCATCATGGGCTCAAAGTCCCAATTCTGAAGCCACTTGTTACCATAATAAATTGTAAGCTCTTCTGCTTCTGTATCCTCCCTTATACCCTAATAGATTGTAAGCTCTTCTCCTTCTGTATCCTCCCTTATACCCTAATAGAGTGTAAGCTCTTCTCCTTCTGTATCCTCCCTTATACCCTAATAGAGTGTAAGCTCTTCTCCTCCTGTATCCTCCCTTATACCCTAATAGAGTGTAAGCTCTTCTCCTCCTGTATCCTCCCTTATACCCTAATAGAGTGTAAGCTCTTCTCCTCCTGTATCCTCCCTTATACCCTAATAGAGTGTAAGCTCTTCTCCTCCTGTATCCTCCCTTATACCCTAATAGAGTGTAAGCTCTTCTCCTCCTGTATCCTCCCTTATACCCTAATAGAGTGTAAGCTCTTCTCCTTCTGTATCCTCCCTTATACCCTAATAGATCGTTAAGGTGGGAGGAGGTGTGTGAGTGAGCTCTGCAGGTGCTGTGAATGTCTGGCTCTAGCCCAGGGCCTGGCTGCCTTGGGTGGGGTCGCTCCCCAGGTGAGCTCCAGGCTTCTGGGTCTGAATCTGGAGTCCATGTTAGAGACCCTCTGGCTGCTGAATATGCTGCTGACCGGCTGACCGCGGTGGATTACAATGAAGGTGGAAGAGTCTTTATGGAAGAAAGTTACAGTAAAGTAAGTGAAGCTGGAATGGAAGTGGTGGATAATAATGATGGTCCGTGTAGCAGTGTCTGTGTGCAGCATGTAATGGAGGGAGGGCGGCAGCCCCAGCAAAGTGACTGTGCTGATCCAGGCAGGGAGATCCAACAACCTGTTGTGATGGACACTCAGCAGCCAGCTCAGGCCGGCAGTGGGAAGCAGCACAAGCTGAGGAGGACATCTTTGGAAAGACTGACAATGCAGGAAAACCTGCAGCAGAATGTGTGTGTGAGCCGAGAGTCCCGGGCCCTGAGATCCAAGACCCAGCCGGCCACCGGTGACCCCATAACTGGGGGGAAATCTGCTAAATCTGCCACTGGACAAAAATCTGGCAAGTTATCAGACAATGCAAATGCTGAGTTGGGGGCAAATGGCCACAAGTCTCCCAGGACTGAGGCAGCAGAGACATTCAAAGACCCAGCAGAAAAGCCAAGGCGAAAGGCAAGTCTTAAAGAGACAGAGAGCGCACCAGAACTGCAGCTTGCAGACAAGATTCCAGATTTAGTCAATAAAATGAACAGCTTAAGAGCAACCAGGACACAACTGCAAAGACAAATAGATCATGCAAATAAACAAAAAGCAGCAAACCCCCGTAGCGCAACCGCCTGTGATGGGCTGATAGAGACTTTACGCACACAGCTTGCTGAAATTGTTAGTGACATTGAGACACTTGAGAAACAAATGGGGCCCATGGCAGAGAGATACAAGAACCTGGATCGGTTTGAGGAGTCTCAGAAGCTCCTAAAACACAGACAGATACCTGAACCCAGCTCAGTTCCCCCCTCACCATCAGAGCAGGAGACATCCTCACAGGAGCTGCTGTACAGGACCCCAGTGCTGCAAGATTCTGCCCCTTTTCGTGATACCAGCCAAGTAAGCCAACCACCCCCAGGGGGCAGCAGTGAGCAATCCCTGAAAGGTTCCAGCAATGGACTCTGTGTATCACAAGGCGCCCTCCCCCAGCCTGAGAATGGATGTGATGCAGCCAGTGACACTATGGAAGTTGGAGAGACCCCCCAAATTGCAACCCTGGGGTCACATCCGGGACATAGTGACACCTCTGAACTGTCCCCCAATCGAGGAAACAAGCAAGCAAGTCCCAATGCATTGCAATCTGTTTGGGACAATGAACAGCCTGCGGTTTCTGATAGTAATGGGACTGAATCGTCTGCCTGCACTAATAATGTTTTTCCTTCCGCAGGTGACCGACCACAGGTAGCGGGTCCCCCTCAATCAAGACCCCGCAGTGATATTACTGGCAATGCGTCTGGCCACTCTCCTCCTCAGAATGCCTGGAGCCGTGGTGCCCCATCTTTTAGCCCCGGCTTACATTACACCGGTCAGGCATTTAAGAGGAGGAACGTGGTAAGATTTAAGAATAAGGGGGCAAAGGAAGATCTGCCAGACAGGAGACATGTGATCCGGGAGCTCCTGTGTAACCAGATGGGGTTCACACCCGCAGATATACTGGCCGTCATAAACCTCCCGGACAGGCAGGGCTATGATATAAGCTTCAAGCTCATGGCCAGCTTGGACAGGTTCTGGGCAAGTGTAACAAAGTTTAGGGGCGCTGAGGGATGGGACCAGTTTATCCTTATCCCGGTATCAAAGCCGGGCACTGTGAGCGTTAACATCTTGTTCTGGAATGAGTCCGTCCCCCCGCAGGATATTGTGATATGGCTGAGGAGACATTGTGATATGGTGTCTGACCTGACAAAGTGTCTTGATGATGATGGGATCTGGACGGGAGGCTGGAGGGTGCTGGTGAAGCTCAGGCAGCACAGTAATGTAACTTTACATTTGCCCAACTCCTTCTTTATCGGCCGTGAGAGGGGGGTGTGTTTCTATGCCGGTCAGCCCCGCTTGTGCTTTAAGTGTGGGAAGGCCGGTCATGTGGCCGGAGTGTGTACTGTAGTGAAGTGTAACCTGTGCGGGGAGATTGGTCACACCAGCGCCATGTGTACAAATGTCCGGTGTAACTTGTGTGGCCAGATGGGTCATTACCATAAGGACTGCTCGGAGGCCTTCCATAACCTCTATAGCCAGGCTGCGGAGGAGCTGGTGGCACCAGGTGAGGTTACAGAGGAGGAGGCTCTGATGTCTGGGCAGATAGTAACAAGGCCAGGGTCTGAGACAACTGAGATAAGAGATCAGACAGATGTAACCCCACAGCCTGTGGCCACCATTCCACGGCCAGCACCGGAGCAAGCTGATAGCCCATCTTCCCCTGTAGCCCCTTCCCCTGCTATGGCCCATTGCCCTGCTCCAGCCTCTTCTGCAGATAGTAAAGCCCCTGGTGATAAGAGAGGGAAAAAAAAAGACAAGTCCACCCGCAGACCGGAGGGCGCATGGTCCCTAGTCCAAAAGTCAGGGAAAAAGCCCAAGGGAAGAACGGATACACCAGTGACAGTTACATCCAACCGATATAACATACTGTCTGAGTCAGGTGCAGATATTTCTGGGCACGATACTATGGAGCTGGAACAAGAGCTAAAGCGTATAGCCAGAGAATGTGACTCAGGGTCAGAGGAGGATCCACCGACTAAGAAAAAGTCACCATCAGCCATAGACCCGATAGACTCTGATATGGAAGTGACTGGCAGGCAGGGCGACTCTGATGATTCTGATCTATGATGGTGTTTAATGTGTTACTGCTCTACATAATGATGGCACCTAACCCCTGATCTGTAACCTGATGTATCTGCACTGATTAACCATTAAGAGTATAGACACGATAGATAATGTATAGTATGTAGTATTCTGCTGTGTTATGTTTATTGTATACAAGTATACGATTTCTTTATATTATGTATTAATGCTGATTAGCTGAGTTTTTGTTTGTTTGTTTACCAATAAAAATTCCCTTATACCCTAATAGAGTGTAAGCTCTTCTCCTCCTGTATCCTCCCTTATACCCTAATAGAGTGTAAGCTCTTCTCCTCCTGTATCCTCCCTTATACCCTAATAGAGTGTAAGCTCTTCTCCTCCTGTATCCTCCCTTATACCCTAATAGAGTGTAAGCTCTTCTCCTCCTGTATCCTCCCTTATACCCTAATAGAGTGTAAGCTCTTCTCCTTCTGTATCCTCCCTTATACCCTAATAGATCGTTAAGGTGGGAGGAGGTGTGTGAGTGAGCTCTGCAGGTGCTGTGAATGTCTGGCTCTAGCCCAGGGCCTGGCTGCCTTGGGTGGGGTCGCTCCCCAGGTGAGCTCCAGGCTTCTGGGTCTGAATCTGGAGTCCATGTTAGAGACCCTCTGGCTACTGAATATGCTGCTGACCGGCTGACCGCGGTGGATTACAATGAAGGTGGAAGAGTCTTTATGAAAGAAAGTTACAGTAAAATAAGTGAAGCTGGAATGGAAGTGGTGGATAATAATGATGGGCCGTGTAGCAGTGTCTGTGTGCAGCATGTAATGGAGGGAGGGCGGCAGCCCCAGCAAAGTGACTGTGCTGATCCAGGCAGGGAGATCCAACAACCTGTTGTGATGGACACTCAGCAGCCAGCTCAGGCCGGCAGTGGGAAGCAGCACAAGCTGAGGAGGACATCTTTGAAAAGACTGACAATGCAGGAAAACCTGCAGCAGAATGTGTGTGTGAGCCAAGAGTCCCGGGCCCTGCGATCCAAGACCCAGCCGGCCACCGGTGACCCCATAACTGGGGGGAAATCTGCTCAATCTGCCACTGGACATAAATCTGGGAAGTTATCAGACAATGCAAATGCTGAGATGGGGGCAAATGGCCACAAGTCTCCCAGGACTGAGGCAGCAGAGACATTCAAAGACCCAGCAGGAAAGCCAAGGCGCAAGACAAGTCTTAAAGAGACAGAGCGCGCACCAGAACTGCAGCTTGCAGACAAAATTCCAGATTTAGTCAATAAAATGAACAGCTTAAGAGCAACCAGGACACAACTGCAAAGACAAATAGATGAAGCAAATAAACAAAAAGCAGCAAACCCCCATAGCGCAACCGCCTATGATGTGCTGATAGAGACTTTACGCACACAGCTTGCTGAAATTGTTAGTGACATTGAGACACTTGAGAAACAAATGGGGCCCATGGCAGAGAGATACAAGAACCTGGATCGGTTTGAGGAGTCTCAAAAGCTCCTAAAACACAGACAGATACCTGAACCCAGCTCAGTACCCTCCTCACCATCAAAGCAGGAGACATCCTCACAGGAGCTGCTGTACAGGACCACAGTGCTGCAAGATTCTGCCCCTTTTCGTGATGCCAGCCAAGTAAGCCAACCACCCCCAGGGGGCAGCAGTGAGCAATCCCTGCATAGCAATGAACTCTGTGTTTCACAAGGCGCCCTCCCCCAGCCTGAGAATGGATGTGATGCAGCCAGTGACACTATGGAAGTTGGGGAGACCCCCCAAATTGCAATCCCGGGGTCACAGCCGGGACATAGTGACACCTCTGAACTGTCCCCCACATTGATGAACATCGATCGAGGAAACAAGCAAGCAAGTAGCAATGCATTACAATCTGTTTGGGACAATGAACAGCCTGCGGTTCCTGATAGTAATGGGACTGAATCGTCTGCATGTACTAATAATGTTTTTCCTCCCATAGGTGTTCAGCCACAGGTGGCGGCTGCCCCACAATCCAGACCCCGCAGTGATAATACTGGCAATACATCTGGCCACGCTCCTCCTCAGAATGCCTGGAGTCGGGGTGCCCCATCTTTTAGCCCCGGCTTACATTACACCGGTCAGCTTAAGAGGAGGAACATGGTAAGATTTAAGAATAAGGGGGCAAAGCAAGATCTGCCAGACAGGAGACATGTGATCCGGGAGCTCCTGTGTAACCAGATGGGGTTCACACACAGATATCTTGGCCGTCATATACCTCCCGGACAGGCAGGGCTACGATATAAGCTTCAAGCTCATGGCCAGCTTGGACAGGTTCTGGGCAAGTGTGACAAGGTTTAGGGGTGCTGAGGGATGGGACCAGTTTATCCTTATCCCGGTATCAAAGTCGGGTACTGTGAGCTTTAATATCTTGTTCTGGAATGAGTCCGTCCCCCCGCAGTATATTGTGATATGGCTGAGAAGACATTGTGATATGGTGTCTGACCTGACAAAGTGTCTTGATGATGATGGGATCAGGACAGGAGGCTGGAGGGTGCTGGTGAAGCTCAGGCAGCACAGTAATGTTACCTTACATTTGCCCAACTCCTTCTTTATTGGCCATGAGAGGGGTGTGTGCTTCTATGCCGGTCAGCCACGCTTGTGCTTTAAGTGTGGGAAGGCCGGTCATGTGGCCGGAGTGTGTACTGTAGTGAAGTGTAACCTGTGCGGGGAGATTGGTCACACCAGCGCCATGTGTACAACTGTCCGGTGTAACTTGTGTGGCCAGATGGGTCATTACCATAAGGACTGCTCGGAGGCCTTCCATAACCTCTATAGCCAGGCTGCGAAGGAGCTGGTTACAGAGGAGGAGGCTCTGTTGTCTGGGAAGATAGTAACAAGGCCAGGGTCTGAGATAACTGAGATAAGAGATCAGACAGATGTAAACCCACAGCCTGTGGCCGCCATCCCACGGCCAGCACCGGAGCAAGCTGATAGCCCATCTTCCCCTGTAGCCCCTTCCCCTGCTATGGCCCATTGCCCTGCTCCAGCCTCTGCAGATAGTAAAGCCCCTGGTGATAAGAGAGGGAAGAAAAAAGACAAGTCCTCCCGCAGACCAGAGGGCGCATGGTCCTTAGTCCAAAAGCCAGGGAAAAAGCCCAAGGGCAGAACAGTTACAGCAGTGACAGTTACATCAAACCGATATAACATTCTGTCTGTCAGGTGTAGATATTTCTGGGCACGATACTATGGAGCTGGAGCAAGAGTTAAAGCGTTTAGCCAGAGAATGTGACTCGGGGTCAGAGGAGGACCCACCGACTAAGAAAAAGTCACCAGCAGCTATAGACCCGATAGACTCTGATATGGAAGTGACTGGCAGGCAGGACGACTCTGATGATTCAGATCTATGATGGTGTTTAATGTGTTACTGCTCTACATAATGATGGCACCTAACCCCTGATCTGTAACCTGATGTATCTTCACTGATTAATCATTAAGAGTATAGACACGATAGATAATGTATAGTATGTAGTATTCTGCTGTGTTATGTTTTATTGTATACAAGTATACGTTTTCTTTATATATTCTGTATTAATGCTGATTAGCTGAGTTTTGTTTGTTTACCAATAAAAATTCCCTTATACCCTAATAGATTGTAAGCTCTTCTCCTTCTGTATCCCCCCTTATACCCTAAAAGAGTGTAAGCTCTTCTCCTTCTGTATCCCCCTTATACCCTAATAGAGTGTAAGCTCTTCTCCTTCTGTATCCTGCCTTATACCCTAATAGAGTGTAAGCTCTTCTCCTCCTGTATCCTCCCTTATACCCTAATAGAGTGTAAGCTCTTCTCCTCCTGTATCCTCCCTTATACCCTAATAGAGTGTAAGCTCTTCTCCTTCTGTATCCTGCCTTATACCCTAATAGAGTGTAAGCTCTTCTCCTCCTGTATCCTCCCTTATACCCTAATAGAGTGTAAGCTCTTCTCCTTCTGTATCCTCCCTTATACCCTAATAGAGTGTAAGCTCTTCTCCTTCTGTATCCTGCCTTATACCCTAATAGAGTGTAAGCTCTTCTCCTCCTGTATCCTCCCTTATACCCTAATAGAGTGTAAGCTCTTCTCCTCCTGTATCCTCCCTTATACCCTAATAGAGTGTAAGCTCTTCTTCTTCTGTATCCTCCCTTATACCCTAATAGAGTGTAAGCTCTTCTCTTTCTGTATCCCCCCTTATACCCTAATAGAGTGTAAGTTTTTAACGGGTAATTGTAATTGCCGCTATACTTTTCCTATCCTCAGCGTAGCAGAAAGGCATCAGATTGTGTGTAAAAATACCCCAGAAAGTAAATTTCTTGGGTGTTGTTCCTCTTTAAATATGAGCCAGCCGCCGCGTGTTTATACAGAGAAGGGGAGGCTGCGACCTTCATCATCCTGGTAGAGCCTGTCGCTATGGCGCCTGGAAAAGGCAGCAGCATCGGCAGCGGTGCATTGTGGGTAAGCGACCTCCTGATTGCAGCCGTTCTTTTCTCCAATCACATGAGTAACCCGCATTCAGCTCGCTGATTTCATTAGCATATGCAAAGAGATAATGAGCTTGTGGTGGCCCCCGAGATGCCCATTTTAAAAAAAGGGGCCATTCACGGTGTCTGGTATGAAGGGTGCGACAGCCGCAGATGTGTGTGAGGGGTCAGGATCTGTCGCCAGGTAGACTAGATGGGGCAATGCTCTGCAGCCAGGGCCGGCTCCAGGTTTATATGGGCCCTTGGTTGACAGAATCTCAGCGGGGCCCCTTTGTGTTAGAGGCAGGGGCAGTCATGGCCTAGTGGTTAGGGGCAGTCATGGCCTAGTGGTTAGGGGCAGTCATGGCCTAGTGGTTAGGGGCAGTCATGGCCTAGTGGTTAGGGGCAGTCATGGCCTAGTGGTTAGGGGCAGTCATGGCCTAGTGGTTAGGGGCAGTCATGGCCTAGTGGTAAGAGGCAGTCATGGCCTAATGGTTAGGGGCCTGGTTATGGCCTAGTGGTTAGGGGCCTGGTTATGACCTAGTGGTTAGAGGCAGTCATGGCCTAGTGGTTAGGGGCAGTCATGGCCTAGTGGTTAGAGGCAGTCATGGCCAAGTGGTTAGGGGCAGCCATGACCTAGTGGTTAGGGGCAGTCATGGCCTAGTGGTTAGGGGCAGTCATGGCCTAGTGGTTAGAGGCAGTCTTGGCCTAGTGGTTAGAGGCAGTCATGACCTAGTGGTTAGGGGCAGTCATGGCCTAGTGGTTAGAGGCAGTCATGACCTAGTGGTTAGGGGCAGTCATGGCCTAGTGGTTAGGGGCAGTCATGGCCTAGTGGTTAGGGGCAGTCATGGCCTAGTGGTTAGGGGCAGTCATGGCCTAGTGGTTAGGGGCAGTCTTGGCCTAGTGGTCAGAGGCAGTCATGGCCAAGTGGTTAGAGGCAGTCATGACCTAGTAGTTAGGGGCAGTCATGGCCTAGTGGTTAGGGGCAGCCATGACCTAGTGGTTAGGGGTAGTCATGGCCTAGTGATAAGGGGCAGTCATGGCCTAGTGGTTAGAGGCAGTCATGACCTAGTGGTTAGGGGCAGTCATGACCTAGTGGTTAGGGGCAGTCATGGCCTAGTGGTTAGGGGCAGTCATGGCCTAGTGGTTAGGGGCAGTCATGGCCTAGTGGTTAGGGGCAGTCATGGCCTAGTGGTTAGGGGCAGTCATGGCCTAGTGGTTAGAGGCAGTCATGGCCAAGTGGTTAGAGGCAGTCATGACCTAGTGGTTAGGGGCAGTCATGGCCTAGTGGTTAGGGGCAGTCATGGCCTAGTGGTTAGGGGCAGTCATGGCCTAGTGGTTAGAGGCAGTCATGGCCTAGTGGTTAGGGGCAGCCATGACCTAGTGGTTAGGGGTAGTCATGGCCTAGTGATAAGGGGCAGTCATGGCCTAGTGGTTAGAGGCAGTCATGGCCTAGTGGTTAAGGGCAGTCATGGCCTAGTGGTTAGAGGCAGTCATGGCCTAGTGGTTAGAGGCAGTCATGACCTAGTGGTTAGGGACAGTCATGGCCTAGTGGTTAGGGGCAGTCATGGCCTAGTGGTTAGGGGCAGTCATGACCTAGTGGTTAGGGGCAGTCATGGCCTAGTGGTTAGAGGCAGTCTTGGCCTAGTGGTTAGAGGCAGTCATGGCCTAGTGGTTAGAGGCAGTCATGGCCAAGTGGTTAGTGGCAGTCATGGCCTAGTGGTTAGGGGCAGTCATGGCCTAGTGGTTAGAGGCAGTCATGGCCAAGTGGTTAGGGGCAGTCATGACCTAGTGGTTAGGGGCAGCCATGACCTAGTGGTTAGGGGTAGTCATGGCCTAGTGATAAGGGGCAGTCATGGCCTAGTGGTTAGAGGCAGTCATGGCCTAGTGGTTAAGGGCAGTCATGGCCTAGTGGTTAGGGGCAGTCATGGCCTAGTGGTTAGGGGCAGTCTTGGCCTAGTGGTTAGGGACAGTCATGGCCTAGTGGTTAGGGGCAGTCATGGCCTAGTGGTTAGGGGCAGTCATGGCCTAGTGGTTAGGGGCAGTCATGGCCTAGTGGTTAGGGGCAGTCATGGCCTAGTGGTTAGAGGCAGTCTTGGCCTAGTGGTTAGAGGCAGTCATGGCCTAGTGGTTAGAGGCAGTCATGGCCAAGTGGTTAGAGGCAGTCATGGCCTAGTGGTTAGGGGCAGTCATGGCCTAGTGGTTAGAGGCAGTCATGGCCAAGTGGTTAGGGGCAGTCATGACCTAGTGGTTAGGGGCAGCCATGACCTAGTGGTTAGGGGTAGTCATGGCCTAGTGATAAGGGGCAGTCATGGCCTAGTGGTTAGAGGCAGTCATGGCCTAGTGGTTAAGGGCAGTCATGGCCTAGTGGTTAGAGGCAGTCATGGCCTAGTGGTTAGAGGCAGTCATGACCTAGTGGTTAGGGACAGTCATGGCCTAGTGGTTAGGGGCAGTCATGGCCTAGTGGTTAGGGGCAGTCATGGCCTAGTGGTTAGGGGCAGTCATGGCCTAGTGGTTAGGGGCAGTCATGGCCTAGTCATTAGGGGCAGTCAAGATCTAGTGACTAGGGGCCTGGTTATGGCCTAGTGGTTAGAGGCAGTCATGGCCTAGTGATTAGAGGCAGTCATGACCTAGTGGTTAGGGGCCTGGTTATGCCCTAGTGGTTAGGGGCAGTCATGGCCTAGTGGTTAGTCAGTCATGGCCTAGTGGTTAGGGGCAGTCATGGCCTAGTGGTTAGGGGTAGTCATGGCCTAGTGGTTAGGGGTAGTCATGGCCTAGTGGTTAGGGGTAGTCATGGCCTAGTCGTTAGGGGCAGCCATGGTCTAGTCGTTAGGGGCAGTCATGGTCTAGTTGTTAGGGGCAGTCATGGCCTAGTGGTTGGGGGCAGTCATGGCCTAGTGGTTAGGGGCAGTCATGGCCTAGTGGTTAGGGGCAGTCATGGCCTAGTGGTTAGGGGCAGTCATGGCCTAGTGGTTAGGGGCAGTCTTGGCCTAGTGGTTAGAGGCAGTCATGACGTAGTGGTTAGGGGCAGTCATGGACTAGTGGTTAGGGGCAGTCATGGCCAAGTGGTTAGAGGCAGTCATGGCCTAGTGGTTAGAGGCAGTCATGGCCTAGTGGTTAGAGGCAGTCATGGGCTAGTGGTTAGGGGCAGTCATGGCCTAGTGGTTAGGGGCAGTCATGGCCTAGTGGTTAGGGGTAGTCATGGCCTAGTGTTTAGGGGCAGTCATGGCCTAGTGGTTAGGGGCAGTCATGGGCTAGTGTTTAGGGGCAGTCATGGCCTAGTGGTTAGAGGCAGTCATGGCCAAGTGGTTAGGGGCAGTCATGGCCTAGTGGTTAGAGGCAGTCATGGCCAAGTGGTTAGAGGCAGTCATGGCCTAGTGGTTAGAGGCAGTCATGGCCAAGTGGTTAGAGGCAGTCATGGCCAAGTGGTTAGAGGCAGTCTTGGCCTAGTGGTTAGAGGCAGTCATGACCTAGTGGTTAGGGGCAGTCATGGCCTAGTGGTTAGGGGCAGTCATGGCCAAGTGGTTAGAGGCAGTCATGGCCTAGTGGTTAGAGGCAGTCATGGCCTAGTGGTTAGAGGCAGTCATGGCCTAGTGGTTAGAGGCAGTCATGGGCTAGTGGTTAGGGGCAGTCATGGCCTAGTGGTTAGAGGCAGTCATGGGCTAGTGGTTAGAGGCAGTCATGGCCTAGTGGTTAGAGGCAGTCATGGCCTAGTGGTAAGAGGCAGTCATGGCCTAGTGGTTAGAGGCAGTCATGGGCTAGTGGTTAGGGGCAGTCATGGCCTAGTGGTTAGAGGCAGTCATGGCCTAGTGGTTAGGGGTAGTCATGGCCTAGTGGTTAGGGGCAGTCATGGCCTAGTGGTTAGGGGCAGTCATGGGCTAGTGGTTAGGGGCAGTCATGGCCTAGTGGTTAGAGGCAGTCATGGCCAAGTGGTTAGGGGCAGTCTTGGCCTAGTGGTTAGAGGCAGTCATGGCCAAGTGGTTAGAGGCAGTCATGGCCTAGTGGTTAGAGGCAGTCATGGCCAAGTGGTTAGAGGCAGTCATGGCCAAGTGGTTAGAGGCAGTCTTGGCCTAGTGGTTAGAGGCAGTCATGACCTAGTGGTTAGGGGCAGTCATGGCCTAGTGGTTAGGGGCAGTCATGGCCTAGTGGTTAGGGGCAGTCATGGCCTAGTGGTTTGGGGCAGTCATGGCCTAGTGGTTTGGGGCAGTCATGGCCTAGTGGTTAGGGGCAGTCTTGGCCTAGTGGTTAGAGGCAGTTATGACCTAGTGGTTAGGGGCAGTCATGGCCTAGTGGTTAGGGGCAGTCATGGCCTAGTGGTTAGGGGCAGTCATGGCCTAGAGGTTAGGGGCAGTCATGGCCTAGTGGTTAGGGGCAGTCATGGCCTAGTGGTTAGGGGCAGTCATGACCTAGTGGTTAGGGGCAGTCATGGCCTAGTGGTTAGAGGCAGTCTTGGCCTAGTGGTTAGAGGCAGTCATGGCCAAGTGGTTAGAGGCAGTCATGGCCTAGTGGTTAGGGGCAGTCATGGCCTAGTGGTTAGAGGCAGTCATGGCCAAGTGGTTAGGGGCAGTCATGACCTAGTGGTTAGGGGCAGCCATGACCTAGTGGTTAGGGGTAGTCATGGCCTAGTGATAAGGGGCAGTCATGGCCTAGTGGTTAGGGGCAGTCATGGCCTAGTGGTTAGGGGCAGTCATGGCCTAGTGGTTAGGGGCAGTCATGGCCTAGTGGTTAGGGGCAGTCATGGCCTAGTGGTTAGGGGCAGTCATGGCCTAGTCATTAGGGGCAGTCAAGATCTAGTGACTAGGGGCCTGGTTATGGCCTAGTGGTTAGAGGCAGTCATGGCCTAGTGATTAGAGGCAGTCATGACCTAGTGGTTAGGGGCCTGGTTATGCCCTAGTGGTTAGGGGCAGTCATGGCCTAGTGGTTAGTCAGTCATGGCCTAGTGGTTAGGGGCAGTCATGGCCTAGTGGTTAGGGGTAGTCATGGCCTAGTGGTTAGGGGTAGTCATGGCCTAGTGGTTAGGGGTAGTCATGGCCTAGTCGTTAGGGGCAGTCATGGTCTAGTTGTTAGGGGCAGTCATGGCCTAGTGGTTAGGGGCAGTCATGGCCTAGTGGTTAGGGGCAGTCTTGGCCTAGTGGTTAGAGGCAGTCATGGCCAAGTGGTTAGAGGCAGTCATGGCCTAGTGGTTAGAGGCAGTCATGGCCAAGTGGTTAGAGGCAGTCATGGCCAAGTGGTTAGAGGCAGTCTTGGCCTAGTGGTTAGAGGCAGTCATGACCTAGTGGTTAGGGGCAGTCATGGCCTAGTGGTTAGGGGCAGTCATGGCCTAGTGGTTAGGGGCAGTCATGGCCTAGTGGTTTGGGGCAGTCATGGCCTAGTGGTTAGGGGCAGTCATGGCCTAGTGGTTAGGGGCAGTCATGGCCTAATGGTTAGGGGCAGTCATGGCCTAGTGGTTAGGGGCAGTCATGGCCTAGTGGTTAGGGGCAGTCAGGGGCCTAGTGGTTAGGGGCAGTCATGGCCTAGTGGTTAGGGGCAGTCTTGGCCTAGTGGTTAGAGGCAGTCATGACCTAGTGGTTAGGGGCAGTCATGGCCTAGTGGTTAGGGGCAGTCATGGCCTAGTGGTTAGGGGCAGTCATGGCCTAGTGGTTAGGGGCAGTCATGGCCTAGTGGTTTGGGGCAGTCATGGGCTAGTGGTTAGGGGCAGTCATGGCCTAGTGGTTAGAGGCAGTCATGGGCTAGTGGTTAGAGGCAGTCATGGCCTAGTGGTTAGAGGCAGTCATGGCCTAGTGGTAAGAGGCAGTCATGGCCTAGTGGTTAGAGGCAGTCATGGGCTAGTGGTTAGGGGCAGTCATGGCCTAGTGGTTAGAGGCAGTCATGGCCTAGTGGTTAGGGGTAGTCATGGCCTAGTGGTTAGGGGCAGTCATGGCCTAGTGGTTAGGGGCAGTCATGGGCTAGTGGTTAGGGGCAGTCATGGCCTAGTGGTTAGAGGCAGTCATGGCCAAGTGGTTCGAGGCAGTCATGGCCAAGTGGTTAGGGGCAGTCTTGGCCTAGTGGTTAGAGGCAGTCATGGCCAAGTGGTTAGAGGCAGTCATGGCCAAGTGGTTAGAGGCAGTCATGGCCTAGTGGTTAGAGGCAGTCATGGCCAAGTGGTTAGAGGCAGTCATGGCCAAGTGGTTAGAGGCAGTCTTGGCCTAGTGGTTAGAGGCAGTCTTGGCCTAGTGGTTAGAGGCAGTCATGACCTAGTGGTTAGGGGCAGTCATGGCCTAGTGGTTAGGGGCAGTCATGGCCTAGTGGTTAGGGGCAGTCATGGCCTAGTGGTTTGGGGCAGTCATGGCCTAGTGGTTAGGGGCAGTCATGGCCTAATGGTTAGGGGCAGTCATGGCCTAGTGGTTAGGTGCAGTCATGGCCTAGTGGTTAGGGGCAGTCATGGCCTAGTGGTTAGGGGCAGTCATGGCCTAGTGGTTAGGGGCAGTCATGGCCTAGTGGTTAGGGGCAGTCATGGCCTAGTGGTTAGGGGCAGTCTTGGCCTAGTGGTTAGAGGCAGTCATGACCTAGTGGTTAGGGGCAGTCATGGCCTAGTGGTTAGGGGCAGTCATGGCCTAGTGGTTAGGGGCAGTCATGGCCTAGTGGTTAGGGGCAGTCATGGCCTAGTGGTTTGGGGCAGTCATGGCCTAGTGGTTAGGGGCAGTCATGGCCTAGTGGTTAGGGGCAGTCATGGCCTAATGGTTAGGGGCTGTCATGGCCTAGTGGTTAGGGGCAGTCATGGCCTAGTGGTTAAGGGCAGTCATGGCCTAGTGGTTAGGGGCAGTCATGGCCTAGTGGTTAGGGGCAGTCATGGCCTAGTGGTTAGGGGCAGTCATGGCCTAGTGGTTAGGGGCAGTCATGGCCTAGTGGTTAGGGGCAGTCATGGCTTATTGGTTAGGAGCAGTCATGGCCTAGTGGTTAGGGGCAGCTATGGCCTAGTGTTTAGGGGCAGTGGTTAGGGGCAGAATGAACAGGACACAGTAGGAGAGCGATCCCTAACCATCACAGTCTAATGGTGGGGTCACATCATGCAGGTGCTCCTGTGACCTGGAGTTGGGGGCAGATCTCGCCACGTGTGATGCGGTTTCTATGCAGCTAATTAGCATGTGGGAGCGGCGGGGGGAGCGCACACATCCCATTCCCGGCACTTGCGGCTCATTTGGCGTTCCGAGGGGGATAATTAGGGAGATGAAAGCTTTCTCTCAGCAGATTATTAGAGGAAGAGCTGCGGCTTCCTCTCACTCAGGAGCCATTTATTCCCTGCGCTCGCAGCATTGTATCAAGCGGTACGGAGGGGGTGGGCGACCTACAGCGATACTTACCCCAACTTCCCCACACCAGCCTCCATCATGGCGGCCCTGCGGAGGGGGGGCCCCTGAGAATGACCAGAACCCTAATGTGCGAGTGTGGAGGAGGGATTTAGAGCGCAAGCTCCTCTGCTACAGATAAGGTGGGTTAGTATCCACCCTTTAAAGTGGACCAAATCCTTACTCGGTTCTATTGTCTAAGACTCCAGGGCCAGGTTAGAGCCTACCCACGGGCATCCCTGGACTGCACTCTTCAATTGCTATCCAGACTAGCATTCCCCTTCCATCCCTCTCTTGCATCACGCCTCTTTTTTTCCCTTTCTTTCTTCTATTCTCTCTAATTCCTCTTTAACCCCCTTTTCTTTCCTTCTGTTTTCTTTGATTCCCCTTCGCCTTCCCCTCTTTTTTTTTCGTTTTTTCCCGTTATCCCAGATTTCTCTTTGCCCCTTTATTTTCTTTCTTCTATTCTCTCAAATTCCTCTTCAACCTCCTTCAACTTTCACCTTTTCCCTTTCTTCTGTACTTGGATTTCTCCTCTCTTCCCTTTTTTTTCTTTCGTTCTTCTCTTCCTCTTCACCCGCCCCCTTTTTTCCTCTCTCCTCTGTTTTCCTTGATTCCTCTTTACCCCTCACTGTTTTTTTCTGTGTTCTTAGACTCCTCTTCTCTATTTTTCTTTATTTTATTTTTTTATTTCTTCTGTGTTCTCAGATTCCTCTCCTCCCTTCTTTTTTTATTCTTTATTATTTTTTCTTTCTGCCCCCTCCCCTTTCTTTCTTTCGTTCTCTTTGATTCCCCCTTCCCCTCTTTTTTTTATTTTTTTATTTGCAGAAACATTCTCCCATTTGCACGGATGTGGCAGATAGCACTTGATAAGCCAGGCCCGACAGTGTACAGTAACTGTAGCCCTTGTGTGAGTGTAACACGGCAGCAGAGACATTGAGGCCACACATTTCCTCTTGTTATCTGGTTGGAACAATAGACTGTTCTCCCCATTAAATGGCCACTTAAGCCTCCAGCAGTAGCGGCCCCATTGTTCCTCGCTCCTCATTATATGCTCGGGGCTCTTCATCAGCATCCGAGGCCGATGACTTTCCGTCAGGAGAGCTGTTCTGACAGCACAAAGTGTTCACGCGTGAGGGGATAATAGGAAGATTTCCCTGGTACAAGGCTAGGATTAAACAGGGCCGACTCTAGGTTTATGTGGGCCCTCCGGCGGCATAGTCTCAGTGGGCCCCTTTGTGATGGAGAGTCGCAGGTCAGGGGTCTATAAATTCCATGGCATAGAACAGGGTGCAAGGACCAGCCTCTGTGCCCCCCCATCCTGTAGGCTACAAACCCGCACCTGCCAGCCCCTAAGCCTTGATCCCTTACTAGTTCACAA
Organism: Gastrophryne carolinensis; assembly: GCA_027917425.1. NCBI lineage: Eukaryota > Metazoa > Chordata > Amphibia > Anura > Microhylidae > Gastrophryne > Gastrophryne carolinensis. Next base: position 19,127,587 of record CM051236.1, read on the forward strand.
AGGGTTGAATGTAAAAAAAAACACATACACAGAGAAAACATTATTTTATTTGGTTTTTTTTTAATGCTTACCCTTTTTAATACTTACCTTCTTACTTTTATACCTTCTGGTCGAACGAACCTAAGGGGTTAATTTAAAAAAAAATGACATAGGGTCCTTGGGGGAGGGGGGCACCCCAATTTTTTGGGGGGGGATTTTAAGGGTTAAATACCCTTAAAAATCCAGAAAAAAAAATTACGTGGGGTCCCTCCTACCCAGCATAACCAGCCCGGGACCAGCTATGCAGGGCTTGTAGAACAGGGCACAGGGCCCCCCCCCCGCCGGCTATAAACCCACATAGCCTCCGCGGGCCCGGGCTCTTCTGCCCCCCCCCCTGGCCTTTGGGGAGGCAGGTAATTGGGGGTGTCGGGGGTTAATGGCAAGTCACCCGCTAGCCGCAGGTGACTTGCCAGCCCCCTAAGCTTTGTGAACTGGTGTAGGGGTCTCATGGATCCCTTATCAGTTCACAAAGTGTTAACAGTAAAAAAATAAAAGACACAGAGAAAAAATGACATTTATTAAAGGGGCTGTGATCCCTCCAACACCGATCTCCCAGCAGCCATCATCGACCCTATTACTGTGCCTCTTGCGGTGGGTGTGAGATTATGTCATAAATGATGACATCCGCCCACCCACAAAAAGGGGGGCTAGTGGCCGGGCGATTGCGGACGTGCTGGAGAGGGCGTATTTCGCCCTCTCCTCACCATGGAAGAGCCTGGGGGGGGGCATCGGAGGCCCAGCCGGGTGTCCTCTTCACCGGCAAGGCCTACAATCGCCCCCCTGGGCTCTTCTGTGGTAAGGAGAGGGCAAAATACAAGGGAACGCCGGGTGCAGATGCCGGCCCTTCTTCGGGCACTGTAGGTGCCAGCATGGATGCAGCGGCTATGAGGCTTGGGGCCCCTCTTAAACCAGAATAACACCCTCAAACTAAGTTGTGTGTATTTGCATACTGCACCTTGACTATCATGGGTTTTGGTTCTTGCCTGGACTCGTTTTGTGGAACCCCCAGGTTGCCCAATCTAACTCACCTTTCCTATGGCGCATGTGCGGCCTCTAGTCTTATCAGCGCGCTCTGATCCGCTCCTGCCCCTTCGTCTAAGAGCTCATCTAAGGAAGCTCAGAGCAGGACATGGACCAGAAATGAAACCTCCAGAGCAAGGCATGGACCAGGAATAGAAGCTCAGAGCAGGATTTAGACTAGGAATGAAAGATCAGAGCAGGATATGGACTAGGAATTGAAATTTAGAGCAGGACATCATGGACTAGGAATGGAAGTTTAGAGCAGGACATGGGCCAGGAATGGAAGCTCAAAGCAGGACTTGGACTAGGAATGGAAGATCAGAGCAGGACATGGACTAGGAATGGAAGCTCAGAGCAGGACATGGACTATAAATGGACACTCAGAGCAGGACTTGGACTAGGAATGGAAGCTCAGAGCAGGATATGGACCAGGAATGGAAACTCGGAGCAGGACATGGACTAGTAATGGAAGCTCAGAGCAGGACTTGGACTAGGAATAAAAGATCAGAGCAGGACATGGACTAGGATTGAAAGATCAGAGCAGGACATGGACTAGGAATGGAAGCTCAGAGCAGGACATGGACTAGGAATGGAAGCTCAGAGCAGGACATGGACTAGGAATGAAAGATCAGAGCAGGACATGGACTAGGAATGAAAGATCAGAGCAGGACATAGACTAGGAATGAAAGATCAGAGCAGGACATAGACTAGGAATGAAAGATCAGAGCAGGACATGGACTAGGAATGAAAGATCAGAGCAGGACATGGACTAGGAATGAAAGATCAGAGCAGGACATGGACTAGGAATGAAAGATCAGAGCAGGACATGGACTAGGAATGAAAGATCAGAGCAGGACATAGACTAGGAATGGAAGCTCAGAGCAGGACAGGGACTAGGAATGGAAATTTAGAGCAGGACATGGACTAGGAATGAAAGATCAGAGCAGGACATGGACTAGGAATGAAAGATCAGAGCAGGACATAGACTAGGAATGGAAGCTCAGAGCAGGACATGGACTAGGAATGGAAATTTAGAGCAGGACATGGACTAGGAATGAAAGATCAGAGCAGGACATGGACTAGAATGGAAGCTCAGAGCAGGACATGGACTAGGAATGGAAATTTAGAGCAGGACATGGACTAGGAATGGAAGTTTAGAGCAGGACATGGGCCAGGAATGGAAGCTCCGAACAGGACATGGGTCAGGAATGAAAGATCAGAGCAGGACATGGACTAGGAATGGAAATTTAGAGCAGGACATGGACTAGGAATGGAAATTTAGAGCAGGACATGGACTAGGAATGGAAGTTTAGAGCAGGACATGGGCCAGGAATGGAAGCTCAGAACATGACATGGGTCAGGAATGAAAGATCAGAGCAGGACATGGACTAGGAATGGAAGCTCAGAGCAGGACATGATCTAGGAATAGAAGCTCAGAGCAGGACATGGGCCAGGAATGGAAGCTCAGAGCAAGACTTGACCTAGGAATGAAAGATCAAAGCAGGACATGGACTAGGAATGGAAGCTCAGAGCAGGACATGTACTAGGAATAGAAACTCAGAGCAGGACATGGGCCAGGAATGGAAGCTCAGAGCAGGACATGGACCAGGAATGGAAGCTCAGGGCAGGACATGGATCAGAAAGGTCCATAGAGAAGGGTATAGTCCAGGATGGAATCTCAATGTATTGCACAGTTAAGTAACATATCAGCAGAGCAGGGCATGGACCAGAAATGAAACCTCAGAGCAAGAAATGCACCAGGAATAGAATCTCAGAGCATAAAATGGACTAAGAAGGTCCATAGAAGTATATAGATCCGGATGGAATCTCACTGCAAAATGTGAAAAACCGGGGGATGGGCCTGCACAACTAGAGTATATTACTAATTATTGATGGGTGCTAGTAAAGTAGGGACAAAAACCCATAAATTACCAAAAATACTGGGCCCTAGAACAGCCCAAAAAGTCCCTATACAGTTATACTGCACACCAAGAATATGTAAAAATATAAATGTAGAAATTTATTAAATCATCCTTAGAACAACAAAAGACATCACAAGACTCAATTAAAAAACATATACACAGATATTAGACAAGGATATAGATCAGGGTGGAATCTTGGTGTATTGCACAGTTCAGTTCAACAGCTCAACAGAGCAGGACATGGACCAGAAATGAAACCTCCAGAGCAAGGCATGGACCCGGAATAGAAGCTCAAAGCAGGACATGGACCAGAAAGGTCCATAGAGAAGGATATAGATCGGAATGGAACCTCAGTGTATGGCACAGATAAAGTCATCAGAGCAGGACATGGACCAGAAATTAAGCCTCCAGAACATGGACCAGGAATAGAAGCTCAGAGAATAACATGGACTAAGAAGGTCCATAGAGAAGTATACAGATCAGGATGGAATCTTACTGCATGACACAGATCAGGAAAAGGTCATCAGAACAGGACTTGGACTAAAAATGAAACCTCAGCGCAGCAGGAATGGAAGCACGGAGCAGGACATGGAGCAGGAATGGAAGCTCAGAGCAGGACATGGGCCAGGAATGGAAGCTCAGAGCAGGACATAAAGCAGGAATGGAAGCTCAGAGCAGGACAGGGACCAGTAATGGAAGCTCAGAGCAGGACATGGACTAGGATTGTGTGTAGAGAAGAATATAGATCAGGATCTATATTCAGGAATTTAGAATCTCAGTGCATGACACAGTTCAATAACAGTTGATCAGAGCAAGACATAGACCAGAAATGAAACATAAGATCAAGACATGGACCAGGAATCGAAGCTCAGAGTAGGACATGGACCAGGAAGGTCCATAGAGAAGGATATAGTTCAGGATGGAATTTCAGTGTATTGCACAGTTCAGAAACATATCATCAGAGCAGGACATGGACCATAAATGAAACATCAGAGCAAGAAATGCACCAGGAATTGAAGCTCAGAGCATAACATGGACTAAGAAGGTCCATAGAGAAGTATATAGATCCGGATGTAATCACACTGCAAGACACAGATACAGACACAGTAACAGCTCATCAGAACAGGATATGGACTAAAAACTAAACCAGGAGGGTCCATAGACAAGCATATAAATCAAGATGGACTCTTGGTTTATGGTACAGTTCAGTTCAACAGCTCATCAGAGCAAGGGATGGACCAGGAATAGAAGCTCAGAGCAGGACACGGACCAGAAATGAAACCTCCAGAGCAAGGCATGGGCCAGGAATAGAAGCTCAGAGCAGGACATGGACCAGAAAGGTCCGTAGAGAAAAATATATATCAGAATGTAATCTCAGTGGTCATCAGAGCAGGACATGGACCAGAAATGAAACCTCCAGAGCATGTACCAGGAATAGAAGCTCAGAGCATAACATGGACTAAAAAGCTCCATAGAGAAATATATAGATCAGGATGGAATCTCACTGCAAGACACAGATCAGTAACAGCTCATCAGAACAGGATATGTACTAAAAACAAATCCTCATCGCAGTACATGGACCAGGAAAGTCTATAGACAAGGATATAGATCAGGGTGGAATCTCAGTTCAGTTCAACAGCTCATCAGAGCAAGGCATGGACCAGAAATAGAAGCTTAGAGCAGGACATGGACCGGAAATGAAACCTTCAGAACAAGGCATGGACCCGGAATCGGAACTCAGGGCAGGACATGGACCAGAAAGGTCCATAGAGAAGGATATAAATCAGGATGGAATCTCAGCGTATGGCACATATAAGGTCATCAGAGCAGGACATGGACCAGAAATTAAACCTCCAGAGCATGGAGCAGGAATAGAAGTTTAGAGCATAACATGGACTAAGAAGGTCCATAGAGAAGTATATAGATCAGGATGGAATCTTACTGTATGACACAGATCAGGAAAACCTCATCAGAACAGGACTTAGACTAAAAATGAAACCTCAGCGCAGGACATGGATCAGGAAGGTCCATAGACAAGGATATAGATCAGGGTGGAATCTCATTGTATGGCACAGATAATGTCATAAGAGCAGGACATGGACCAGAAATGAAACCTCCAGAGCAAGACATGGACCCGGAATCGAAGCTCAGAGCAGGACATGGACCAGAAAGGTCCATAGAGAAGAATACAGATCAGGATGGAATTTCACTACATGACACACACCAGGGAGAGCTCAACAGAACAGGATATGGACCAGAAATGTAACCTCCAGAGCAAGGAATGGAGCAGGAATAGAAACTCAGAGAAGGACTTGGACCAGAAAGGTCCATAGCGAAGGATATAGACCAGGATGGAATCTTAGTGTATGGAACAGATTAGGAACACATCATCAGAGCAGGACATGAACTAGAAATGAAACCTCAGAGCAAGACATGGACCAGGAATGGAAGCTCAGAGCAGGACATGGACCAGAAAGGTCCATAGAGAAGGATACAGATCAGGATGGAATCTCACTACAAGACACACACCAGGGACAGCTCAACAGAACAGGATATGGACCAGAAATGAAACCTCCAGAGCAAGGAATGGACCAGGAATAGAAGCTCAGAGCAGGACATGGACGAAGATGGTCCATGTCCACAGATTAAATTACAGTATTCAAGGCTTCCAAGGCCACCAAGATCTTATCATGCACTAAAATAGTATTTGGAAAGGGGCAGAGGAGAGCCACCAAACAGTTAAAGGGTATGAACGATCTTAGTTAAATAAGACGCCCAAGGGGGGCGAGGACCATTTTGGATTTGTCCCCCCTTTTAAATGAAGTCTGGCTGTAAATGTGGCGGCAGATTGTGGTAATGAAGAGCTGACAGGTCGGGGTATCCATCAGGCTTTGCAGCATATGGCGGCGACAGATTGGCCGGCTGTTCCTGTGTACACATCACGCTGCTCCTGTGATAAGACACGCCGGACACGCGCCGGCAACAGGTGTATCTGCGCCGGACGCCCGGGCGCCCATTGTGTGCCAGTGTTTGTCATGCACGCCTCGTTGGGTGATCACTACAACGTCCTTGAAAATGACCTTTATACTGACTGACGTCCATACTCGGGAGTCACGACTGATAATCAAAAAGGGAAGATATATTGCTGGGGCGGGGGGGCTTGGCTCACCCTGCCAGGGCTACTCTCACTCTGGTTTTGGGCTAATCAATGTTAGTTGATCAGTCAGATCGTCAGCTCTTGGGGTGAGAGGTCACTAGCTGTAGCCCCCCCTCTCTTCCCTTCCAATACTATTTATGTTGATTTTTTTCTTTTTTAGGCTCACCAGACAATGATGCTATTACATGACAGCACTAAATGCTAAGCTCTAAAGCGGTCATGCAATAGCTTACTCGCATAGTAAGCCCTAAAAAAAATATTCAGCGCTGGAGAGGAAGAGGGACCCCCAACAATGTTTCTCATGCTGAAGCTTTTGGGGTGAGTTTGTCAGGATCGTCCAGTTTGTATGGTGCCTTCACAAGGAACTTGTACCCAGGGCCGGATTAAGTGAAACGGAGGCCCCTGGGCACAATATCTGCTGGAGGCCCCAGATACAGTATAAAATAATAGTCCAGCCAAGTAACTGATTGGTGGTTGTCTGGCCCCGCCCACTTACTGGAAGGTCAGATGGAGTACCTTGTGCCCCCCTTGTGCGGGTGCGTGCTGCTCGGGAACTCCTGCTTTGCCATTCTGGGTGGGGGGTAGTGTAGTCGCCCGGCTGGTTCCCTGCATTGAGCTGCCAGCGGCTGTGCTTGGTGGCTTATGTGCAGTGACAGCTCTGCACCCATCACTGTAGCGTTGCTGGCAGCAGCTTTGCTGCTCTAGACTCTCCGTCCTGCCCTGTGGTGGATTCGGCTGCCCAGACGCGCCCTATTGTTGCCGGCCCCACGGCGCATCAGACCAAAGACTGAAAAGCCTCCTGGACCAGACCATAACCCAAAGGTTGGGTGAAGCCCCCTATTGCAGGGCAAGTGGTGGATGCCCCGGGGCGCGCGCCCCCTCATAATCTGGCCCTGCGTGTGCAGATGCAACAACGGATTCACGACGCAGGTTCCAGATGCCAGGATCGACTGACTCTAGGGGAACGTGTGTAAATTGCAGTGCACCTACCTGTACAAGATGCCTATGCCCGGAAGTAGGATCACCAGCGACTCATGGGGCATCAGTGTCCAGCGTCAGATGTGTTGCAGGCCTGTGCAAGCTTAAACGCACTTTACAGAAGCAATTGCGCATGTGTGCGCATGAACGGGTGTTGCGTAAGAATGTGCACCCGTCCCTTTTCCCTTTATAAGTGTAGCCCTTGTGCCCCGGGGGTTCGGTGAGGACGGCAGGGAGCAGGTTCTTCTGGGCCCAGGGTGCTCTACGTGTGTGTGTGTGTGGGTAGGTAAGGGTTGGGGGTGCAGTTGCGGGAAAGGTTAGTACTCACTCTTGCCGCTTGGAAGGATGAACACTAGTCCAGGAGAGGAGCAGAGTCCCTCTTTATTTAATCCACAGGCAAACATCAAACACGACACAGGTACAATATATCCATCCAGTTACAGTTTTGGGTCTGTCCATAGTCACAGGTACAATTAGAAAGTCTGTAGTTACTCCTGCTCCTCTTACAATTCAAGATGGTTAAGCACAATGTGGCTTTGGGACTGGGGCTTCCCTATATCCCTTCTCACTACCTTCCAGAACATTCCATCACATGGCCTCATGTTCGACATCTGATAGGTTGCTCTATAAACCCTCGAACCAATCACTACTATGTTTCTACTCTACATCCTGTTGTGACTAACAACCTTTTTTTACCTTCGCCTTCTAAAACAATCTCCATTATAGCCTATGGCCCAGTGTTAGTCTATGGCCTAAACCCACTACTGCCATCTTGTGTCTAGTTTGGGGTACTGCACTACCTATGCACTTTCATGGGTGGAAACCACAAAAGAGCTTAAAGTGGACCAACACCCAGGATTTTGACTATCCTGGGTTTTGGTCCACTTCGGCGCCGCACCCCGAACGGGGGTGTCCCGCTCTCTGAAACCCCCCAGAAACCCCAAAAAACTCACCTCTCCCCGCTCCCACGTGACCGCGCCGTCCAATCCCCGCCGACGGCCAAGCGGGTGACAGCGGCGTCCAAGACAGCGCGTCCGCCGCCGCCTCCTGCGCGTCACTCTCCGCGTGCGCGCCCGTCTAGAGGGGCGCGCGGGAGGCGGCGGAAGCGACGGCGGATCAGGTAAGGAGTTTGGGGGTTTTTTGGGGGATGTCCCGCGGTGAGTGAGGTGATCGGCCTGGGAATCTTATAGATATATCACCCCTGGGTGTTGGTCCACTTTAATGTCTTATTACTCTATATGTATGGGTTCTTATTAGCTAACTGACATGTATCTAGTTATACTCAGGCCCCTACATAAGCCTTCCGGCTCCTTGGCCCATGCCCCTACTTTAAATTTGAACCCTGCTTAGTGGACTTTGCATTGGATTGTTATCTCGGTTTGACTTCAGCTTGCATTTAGGACTTTTCACTCTTGCTGCCTGCCCCTGGTTTTGAGCCTGGCTTGAACTTTGCCCCCGGACTTGTGATTGTCTCGCTCTGCCTCTATGTACCTTCCATTAGCCATGCCATAGCCCTGTCACCTTGTACCACCAGGTGAGCGACCCGAGGTGTCCTGTAGCCCAATCCGTCCTTTGTTGCGGGAGGGATCCAGTGAAGACCAGGGCATCTTGTATATTGGGAAATGTGTTTTTTTTCCTGTTTAGGGGTTCACTCAGTATCCTCAGGGTCCCCGGTTGGTTGGTTATGTCTCAGCCGGGGTCCCAGCGGGGCCTGTGTGTCCCTTGGAAAAAATAATAACTCTATACTCAGCTCTGATTTTCTGTTTATTTAGTTATATACTAAATCAATTATTTGCTTGCTCACATCTAGTATTAGTCTTATATAGGTATTACATTAGTCCTTGGCAGAAGGTGATGTTTGACTTCTGCTGTTAAATGTTCCAAAGTTTAGTCTCTGGGTAAGTATATTGTAGGTGGGAGGGGCTTAGGTACTTGCCCGTCCTTATATGGCCTTTTTTTTTTCTCCGTCGGTTTTATGTAGCAATACGTGGGTGGTTGATCCACAGTTTGTAGCTAGCTGTTTTCCCTCGAGGTTTGTAGCAAGTTGTTGGGAAACTCCTTCACAGACGCGTTTCGCCTTTGGCTTCTTCAGTGTGGGAGTCTGTGGTTTCTAATAATGGCATATACATGTATATGGGGAAGGTTACAAGTGCTTTGAGATATAACCATGTGAGGAAAACAGAGAGAGGAGATGACTGTCAACATTATTACTTACATACGTTATGCTTGTGAGGGTGCCCCGGTGCCTGGAGTGCTGGTATGCTTAGGGGTTCGCTTGTTGTAGGTTGTGATGTTATATCCCTATGTATGTGGGAATAGAGTCTGTTAAATGATGCTGTGAAGGCGTATAGTTAGGTTTGTTATACAGGCAGTTATCATGGATGTCCTGTTATAGCTGGCTAGCTCTTACCTCTCTATGGGGTGTGTTCCTTTTGGGGAGATGCGGACCCTCCATGCCCCGTGGGGGTTGGTGGAGGTTAGCGTTGCCTTTTGTAGTACGCTCGGTTACTGTGTAATTGTGGTGTGCCCGGTGGGCGTTTGTTTGCTATGATTTCCGTGGGGAGCGCGTCCCGTATAGGTGTCCTGGCAGCGCTTGCGAGGCCGCCTATTGCAGAGTGGGAGGGTTTATTCCCCTGCCACTTTGTCTGCTGGGCCCCTGATTGGATGTTAGAATCGGGGGCGGAAGTGCGCAATTGCCGTACTTCCTTTCTGGGCGGCCCCGCCGGATCTCCTGCCGCCGTATGTTTGGAAACCGTTGCCGTGGCGGCCATATTGTTGGTTGGCTGATTGTTATGCGCATGTGCGTGGTGTCATGTTTTGTGTTATCCGTTCTCACTGTAACTGGGTTTGCATATTGTCTCCGTCTGTGGCGGCGGCCATGTTGGTGTTCACTGACGGGGCAGTAACCAGTGATTTAGTATATAACTAAATAAACAGAAAATCTGAGCTGAGTATAGAGGTATTATTTTTTCCAAGGGACACACAGGCCCCCCTGGGACCCCGGCTGAGACATAACCCACCAACCGGGGACCCTGAGGATACTGAGTGAACCCCTAAACAGGAAAAAAAAACATTTCCTTCGCACTATTGTGGCCAATAGGCCCAATATACCTCACCACTCTGATAAATACGATAAGGAAGAACACCCATTGACACCCTAAGAAACACCTATCTCTCCCCCTACTCTCCCATATTGTATATTCCTGGACTTTGTGTGTCAGGGTTCTAAAGTGGCTCCAACACTTGGGAAGCCTAAAGGGCCCATCCATCTTGTTCCTGTGAGCCTCTAGATGATCACTAGTCACCATTAAAGCGGAACAAAACTAAAATGTAAAAGATTCAGGGGCCAGCCGCTGGCCTTCCCCCCCAGATCGGGTTGCCCCGCTGTGTAAACTCGCCACAGGGGCTCCGCAGCATTCACCTCTTCTTCACGCTCCCTTTACCGGTCTCAGAAACAGAACCCCTTTTCCAGGCGATTAATATGCAATGCTCTGATTGGATGAGATGCACATGTGCTGTTGGATCAGGAAGAGGTAAGTTTGAAGGGGGTTTTACACAGCGGGGCACCACAACTTGGGATGCCCCGTGAGAGGCGCAAAACACAGGAAAGTCAAAATTCCGGGTTTTTCCCGCTGACACCATTAGAGGAGAACAAAACAATTCGGTAAAATTCAAAGCTGTGATTTCCTTATAATTTGGATCCAAAACTAATTGTACACAGTTTTGAGTAGTTAATACATGATATGCTTTAAAGAGGAACTACAGTCAGAAATGAACTGAGTCACTCGTTAATAGGCAGCGGGGCATCCTGGGCTGGGCTGTCTGCTATGCAATGTCTGCCGTGCCACCCGGATACCCACCTCTTTTGGGTGACTGTTAGCAGCCTGCTCGTGCAAGCTGATAGGCTGCTCCACGACTGACGTAGATGGATCTCAGAAGGGGTAAGTACCTGCGCAGCTCAGTTCTTTCATTAAGTGGCCCAGCTACTGCATATTAAAGAGGCACTCCACTCATCTGGCTGTAAGCTCTTCTCATTCTGTATCCTCCCTTATACCCTAATAGAGTGTAAGCTCTTCTCCTTCTGTATCCTCCCTTATACCCTAATAGAGTGTAAGCTCTTCTCCTCCTGTATCCTCCCTTATACCCTAATAGAGTGTAAGCTCTTCTCCTCCTGTATCCTCCCTTATACCCTAATAGAGTGTAAGCTCTTCTCCTTCTGTATCCTCCCTTATACCCTAATAGAGTGTAAGCTCTTCTCCTTCTGTATCCTCCCTTATACCCTAATAGAGTGTAAGCTCTTCTCCTTCTGTATCCTCCCTTATACCCTAATAGAGTGTAAGCTCTTCTCCTCCTGTATCCTCCCTTATACCCTAATAGAGTGTAAGCTCTTCTCCTCCTGTATCCTCCCTTATACCCTAATAGAGTGTAAGCTCTTCTCCTTCTGTATCCTCCCTTATACCCTAATAGAGTGTAAGCTCTTCTCCTTCTGTATCCTCCCTTATACCCTAATAGATCGTTAAGGTGGGAGGAGGTGTGTGAGTGAGCTCTGCAGGTGCTGTGAATGTCTGGCTCTAGCCCAGGGCCTGGCTGCCTTGGGTGGGGTCGCTCCCCAGGTGAGCTCCAGGCTTCTGGGTCTGAATCTGGAGTCCATGTTAGAGACCCTCTGGCTGCTGAATATGCTGCTGACCGGCTGACCGCGGTGGATTACAATGAAGGTGGAAGAGTCTTTATGGAAGAAAGTTACAGTAAAGTAAGTGAAGCTGGAATGGAAGTGGTGGATAATAATGATGGGCCGTGTAGCAGTGTCTGTGTGCAGCATGTAATGGAGGGAGGGCGGCAGCCCCAGCAAAGTGACTGTGCTGATCCAGGCAGGGAGATCCAACAACCTGTTGTGATGGACACTCAGCAGCCAGCTCAGGCCGGCAGTGGGAAGCAGCACAAGCTGAGGAGGACATCTTTGGAAAGACTGACAATGCAGGAAAACCTGCAGCAGAATGTGTGTGTGAGCCGAGAGTCCCGGGCCCTGCGATCCAAGACCCAGCCGGCCACCGGTGACCCCATAACTGGGGGGAAATCTGCTAAATCTGCCACTGGACATAAATCTGGGAAGTTATCAGACAATGCAAATGCTGAGCTGGGGGCAAATGGCCACAAGTCTCCCAGGACTGAGGCAGAAGAGACATTCAAAGACCCAGCAGAAAAGCCAAGGCGCAAGGCAAGTCTTAAAGAGACAGAGCGCGCACCAGAACTGCAGCTTGCAGACAAGATTCCAGATTTAGTCATTAAAATGAACAGCTTAAGAGCATCCAGGACACAACTGCAAAGACAAATAGATGAAGCAAATAAACTAAAAGCAGCAAACCCCAATAGCGCAACCGCCTATGATGTGCTGATAGAGACTTTACGCACACAGCTTGCTGAAATTGTTAGTGACATTGAGACACTTGAGAAACAAATGGGGCCCATGGCAGAGAGATACAAGAACCTGGATCGGTTTGAGGAGTCTCAGAAGCTCCTAAAACACAGACAGATACCTGAACCCAGCTCAGTTCCCCCCTCACCATCAAAGCAGGAGACATCCTCACAGGAGCTGCTGTACAGGACCCCAGTGCTGCAAGATTCTGCCCCTTTTCCTGATACCAGCCAAGTAAGCCAGCCACCCCCAGGGGGCAGCAGTGAGCAATCCCTGAAAGGTTCCAGCAATGGACTCTGTGTATCACAAGGCGCCCTCCCCCAGCCTGAGAATGGAAGTGATGCAGCCAGTGACACTATGGAAGTTGGAGAGACCCCCCAAATTGCAACCCTGGGGTCACATCTGGGACATAGTGACACCTCTGAACTGTCCCCCAATCGAGGAAACAAGCAAGCAAGTCCCAATGCATTGCAATCTGTTTGGGACAATGAACAGCCTGCGGTTCCTGATAGTAATGGGACTGAATCGTCTGCATGCATTAATAATGTTTTTCCTCCCACAGGTGACCGACCACAGGTAGCGGGTCCCCCTCAATCAAGACCCCGCAGTGATAATACTGGCAATGCATCTGGCCACGCTCCTCCTCAGAATGCCTGGAGCCGCGGTGCCCCATCTTTTAGCCCCGGCTTACATTACACCGGTCAGGCATTTAAGAGGAGGAACGTGGTAAGATTTAAGAATAAGGGGGCAAAGGAAGATCTGCCAGACAGGAGACATGTGATCCGGGAGCTCCTGTGTAACCAGATGGGGTTCACACCCGCAGATATCTTGGCCGTCATAAACCTCCCGGACAGGCAGGGCTACGATATAAGCTTCAAGCTCATGGCCAGCTTGGACAGGTTCTGGGCAAGTGTGACAAAGTTTAGGGGCGCTGAGGGATGGGACCAGTTTATCCTTATCCCGGTATCAAAGCCGGGCACTGTGAGTGTCAACATCTTGTTCTGGAATGAGTCCGTCCCCCCGCAGGATATTGTGATATGGCTGAGGAGACATTGTGATATGGTGTCTGACCTGACAAAGTGTCTTAAGCCATATCTGTTCACCTCTGTGCCAGTGATATTTGCAGGTGATTTTAATGTAGCCAGGTCATCAAGTGATCGTTTATCTGGCAGAGGAGTAAGCACCGATGCAAGAACACTGAACAGCATTATCCTGCAGGCCGGACTTTGTGATGTCTTTGCCCAAAATGGCCGGAAACCTGGCTTTACTTACTCATGCGCAGGAAGAAGGAGCCGAATAGACTTGGCACTTGTGAGCCCGGCGGAATCTGTTCATTCCTTAAGCGAAAAGTTGGTCCCTTACTCTGACCACGTGGCCTTGTGCTTCTGTATAGGGGCTAGTAAGCGCCCAGACGTCGGCAAAGGACTGTGGAGGCTCAATACAAGGCTCCTAGAGGAACAAGAAGTCCAAGAGCGGGTGGAGGTCCTGATAGAACAGCAGATGGACAGAATAGATTTTTATGAAAGCAGCGCTGAGTGGTGGGAGGACATCAAGAAGGACATTGCCACACTGCTGAGGAAACTATCAGCTAAGAGGGGACAGAGCAGCTACTGCCAGTATATGAAGTTGAGGAAACAACTAGAGTCACTTTATTCACAAGGGCTGGAGGCAAGGGGAAAAATAGATGATCTGAAGTCCCAATTACAGCAACACCAGTATAATCGTTATAAGTCCCTAATAGTGGAGCGGGATTATGGACCCCAAGGGACACCCGACCCTTTTGAAAGCTGCAGGGACAAAGTGGCCAAAAAGTTGGTAATGGCCCTTCGTGATACCCAGGGTAACCTGCAAGAGTCCCAGGCAGGTATTTTGGGAGTTGTTAAGACTTTTTATGAAGATCTTTTCCAGAAAAAGGCGCTAGATCAAGAAAAAATGTTGCATTTTTTGGAATCCTCTCCAAAACCAGACACCAGAGATGTGGACTTTTCCCTTTTAACAGCAGATATAACGATGGAGGAGGTGAAAGAAGCCATAAGTAGCTTGCACTTAAAGAAGACCCCTGGCCCCGATGGCCTACCAGCGGAATTCTATAAGAAATTTAAAGATCTCCTGGCTCCCATCTTGGCTGATGTATATAGTAGTTGTTTTAACAGTTATGTGATGCCGAAGTCGATGAGAGAATCATCCTTGATCCTGCTTTTTAAGGGGAAAGAAGCCAATGATATAAAGAATTGGAGGCCCATTGCCCTCCTTAATGTGGACAGGAAGATCCTGGCAAAAATTCTATTCTCCAGACTCAACTGCTTGTCTCCTGCCCTGTTGTCAACTTGCCAGTATGGAACTGTGAAAGGCCGTAACATCACTGGGGCAGTGATATCGCTTAGAGAAATGCTAGAGAGGTGCAGAGCTTTTGGCCATAGCAAATATGTGGTTAGCCTTGACCAAGCCAAGGCTTTTGACCGGGTTGATCACCAATACCTGTGGATGACTTTACTTCGATACGGCATTCCTGCATCATTCGTGTAGTGGTTAAAAACCTTATACCGTGGGGCAGAGGCCTTTCCTTTAATAAATGGGTGGAAAGGAGACACCTTTAGTGTTGAAGCAGGGGTGAGGCAGGGCTGTCCCTTGAGTCCCCTGTTATATGTTTTCGCCATTGACCCCTTTTTGAGATCCCTGCAGGAGTGTGACTTTCAGGGAGTGCCAGTGCCCCGTGCTGAACCATTTACCGTTCTGGCCTACGCAGATGATGTGACAGTGGTGTTGTCTGACCCAGGTGAGACACAGAGGTTGTCCCAGATCATCTCATGCTACTCGGAGGCTTCAGGGTCTCTAGTAAACCTCGAGAAAAGCAAGGCATTCTGGACACTGCAGGGTGACCCAACATTTGACCTCCCTCAGTTTGCAAAGGCAGAGACTGAAATCAAGATCCTAGGTATCAAGTTTGGGAGAGGGGACAATGCCAAACTAAACTGGGAAGAGAAGCTAGAGATTGCAAG
This sequence comes from Gastrophryne carolinensis, assembly GCA_027917425.1. Classification (NCBI taxonomy): domain Eukaryota; kingdom Metazoa; phylum Chordata; class Amphibia; order Anura; family Microhylidae; genus Gastrophryne; species Gastrophryne carolinensis. The sequence goes on from CM051236.1 coordinate 19,143,115, forward strand.
TTCCAGAGTCCAGCAGTGGAGAAACCCTAAGATCTCCTATCTAGCAAGGGTCAAGCTGATAAAGACTTACCTAGTTCCCATCTTCCTGTATGTTGCAGTCATCTTCCCATTGCCAGAATCCCTATCAGCCAGGCTCTACAGTCTGTTCTTCCGCATTCTTTGGGGTAATAGACTGAACCCAGTAAAGAGGGGGGTGACATATCTAAAAAAGAAAGAGGGGGGGCTGGAAATGCTGAACCCTAAAGTCCTGTATGACTCTCTCTTTTTAAAGACCAATTTTGGAAGCCTGAGCCCTAGTAGCAGTTCCCTGTGGGTTAAAAGCATAATAAATTGGATTATGCCCTTTGCTGAGTCCTGGATGCGGGATGGAAGTCTTAAGCGGGGGAGGTGGACCCAGACTCACCTTCCTACATACCTGGAGGGGGGTTTGAGGTCTTTAAGAACATGGAAAATTGGGAAGTCCTACCTAGAGGGCAACTCCAGAAAGCAGGTATACAATAGAGTATGTGAGACTTTCTTTTGTTCACCACTCGAGATCACGGACTGCAGCTGCTCAACCCTTCAGGACGGCCTGAGGTTCCTGAATGGGGCCAGGTTACCACCTAAGTTCTATGACACTGCCTGGCTTTCCTTTCACAGGAAGTTATATGTTCGCGGGAACATGAAGTGGTTGTGCCAGCCTGAGCGGAGCTGCCCTTTAGGTTGTGGCGTGGAGGAGACAATGGAGCACTTTCTGGTTCAGTGCTGGGGGGCTTGCAGAATCTGGGAGGAGGTGGCCAATAGGTTAAAGATTAGGAGGTTAAAAGATCTGACCTACCTAGAAAGAGTCTATGGAGTGTCCCCACTGTGTCCAGAAATCCACCCAGAGACCCTGTACCTCATTATAACCACCATAAAGTATTATCATTGGCACACCCGAACCCGCACCTCCATGTACCGCGAGCCTTTCCAGCACAAGGAGGCCGCAGACCTGATAATCTCTGAGTTACGCTGGATCCGAGGCCGAGAAAACAGGAGGTTATGGCATGATGTGTCCCTGTGATAACCCGGTACCTACCCCCTCCCAGCCCCCCCCCCCCCCCGACCTGTAGCCTGATGGGTCCTTACTGACTAATCATTAACAGTATTGACATGATGGATAATGAATAGTGTGTAGTAGTAGCAGTAGTTCTGCTGTGTTATGTTTATTTTGTATACAATTATGTTTTTTCTTTGTATTCTGTATTAATGCTGATCAGCTGAGTTTTGTTTGTTTGTTTACTAATAAAAATTCCCTTATACCCTAATAGAGTGTAAGCTCTTCTCCTTCTGTATCCTCCCTTATACCCTAATGGATTGTAAGCTCTTCTCCTTCTGTATCCTCCCTTATACCCTAATAGAGTGTAAGCTCTTCTCCTTCTGTATCTTCCCTTATACCCTAATGGATTGTAAGCTCTTCTCCTTCTGTATCCTCCCTTATACCCTAATAGAGTGTAAGCTCTTCTCCTGTATCCTCCCGTATACCCTAATGGAGTTCAAGCACTTCTTCTCCTGTATCCTCCCTTATACCCTAATAGAGTGTAAGCTCTTCTCCTCCTGTATCCTCCCTTATACCCTAATAGAGTGTAAGCTCTTCTCCTTCTGTATCCTCCCTTATACCCTAATAGAGTGTAAGCTCTTCTCCTCCTGTATCCTCCCTTATACCCTAATAGAGTGTAAGCTCTTCTCCTCCTGTATCCTCCCTTATACCCTAATAGAGTGTAAGCTCTTCTCCTCCTGTATCCTCCCTTATACCCTAATAGAGTGTAAGCTCTTCTCCTTCTGTATCCTCCCTCATACCCTAATAGATCGTTAAGGTGGGAGGAGGTGTGTGAGTGAGCTCTGCAGGTGCTGTGAATGTCTGGCTCTAGCCCAGGGCCTGGCTGCCTTGGGTGGGGTCGCTCCCCAGGTGAGCTCCAGGCTTCTGGGTCTGAATCTGGAGTCCATGTTAGAGACCCTCTGGCTGCTGAATATGCTGCTGACCGGCTGACCGCGGTGGATTACAATGAAGGTGGAAGAGTCTTTATGGAAGAAAGTTACAGTAAAGTAAGTGAAGCTGGAATGGAAGTGGTGGATAATAATGATGGGCCGTGTAGCAGTGTCTGTGTGCAGCATGTAATGGAGGGAGGGCGGCAGCCCCAGCAAAGTGACTGTGCTGATCCAGGCAGGGAGATCCAACAACCTGTTGTGATGGACACTCAGCAGCCAGCTCAGGCCGGCAGTGGGAAGCAGCACAAGCTGAGGAGGACATCTTTGGAAAGACTAACAATGCAGGAAAACCTGCAGCAGAATGTGTGTGTGAGCCGAGAGTCCCGGGCCCTTAGATCCAAGACCCAGCCGGCCACCGGTGACCCCATAACTGGGGGGAAATCTGCTAAATCTGCCACTGGACATAAATCTGAGAAGTTATCAGACAATGCAAATGCTGAGCTGGGGGCAAATGGCCACAAGTCTCCCAGGACTGAGGCAGCAGAGACATTCAAAGACCCAGCAGAAAAGCCAAGGCGCAAGGCAAGCCTTAAAGAGACAGAGCGCGCACCAGAACTGCAGCTTGCAGACAAGATTCCAGATTTAGTCATTAAAATGAACAGCTTAAGAGCAACCAGGACACAATTGCAAAGACAAATAGATGAAGCAAATAAACTAAAAGCAGTAAACCCCCATAGCGCAACCGCCTATGATGTGCTGATAGAGACTTTACGCACACAGCTTGCTGAAATTGTTAGTGACATTGTGACACTTGAGAAACAAATGGGGCCCATGGCAGAGAGATACAAGAACCTGGATCGGTTTGAGGAGTCTCAAAAGCTCCTAAAACACAGACAGATACCTGAACCCAGCTCAGCCACCCCCTCACCATCAAAGCAGGAGACATCCTCACAGGAGCTGCTGTACAGGACCCCAGTGCTGCAAGATTCTGCCCCTTTTCATGATACCAGCCAAGTAAGCCAGCCACCCCTAGGGGGCAGCAGTGAGCAATCCCTGAAAGGTTCCAGCAATGGACTCTGTGTATCACAAGGCGTCCTCCCCCAGCCTGAGAATGGAAGTGATGCAGCCAGTGACACTATGGAAGTTGGAGAGACCCCCCAAATTGCAACCCTGGGGTCACATCCGGGACATAGTGACACCTCAGAACTGTCCCCCAATCGAGGAAACAAGCAAGCAAGTCCCACTGCATTGCAATCTGTTTGGGACAATGAACAGCCTGCGGTTCCTGATAGTAATGGGACTGAATCGACTGCATGCACTAATAATGTTTTTCCTCCCACAGGTGACCGACCACAGGTAGCGGGTCCCCCTCAATCAAGACCCCGCAGTGATATTACTGGCAATGCATCTGGCCACGCTCCTCCTCAGAATGCCTGGAGCCGCGGTGCCCCATCTTTTAGCCCCGGCTTACATTACACCGGTCAGGCATTTAAGAGGAGGAACGTGGTAAGATTTAAGAATAAGGGGGCAAAGGAAGATCTGCCAGACAGGAGACATGTGATCCGGGAGCTCCTGTGTAACCAGATGGGGTTCACACCCGCAGATATCTTGGCCGTCATAAACCTCCCGGACAGGCAGGGCTACGATATAAGCTTCAAGCTCATGTCCAGCTTGGACAGGTTCTGGGCAAGTGTGACAAAGTTTAGGGGCGCTGAGGGATGGGACCAGTTTATCCTTATCCCGGTATCAAAGCCGGGTACTGTGAGCGTTAACATCTTGTTCTGGAATGAGTCCGTCCCCCCGCAGGATATTGTGATATGGCTGAGGAGACATTGTGATATGGTGTCCGACCTGACAAAGTGTCTTGATGATGATGGGATCTGGACGGGAGGCTGGAGGGTGCTGGTGAAGCTCAGGCAGCACAGTAATGTTACTTTACATTTGCCCAACTCCTTCTTTATCGGCCGTGAGAGGGGTGTGTGCTTCTATGCCGGTCAGCCACGCTTGTGCTTTAAGTGTGGGAAGGCCGGTCATGTGGCCGGAGTGTGTACTGTAGTGAAGTGCAACCTGTGCGGGGAGATTGGTCACACCAGCGCCATGTGTACAAATGTCCGGTGTAACTTGTGTGGTCAGATGGGTCACTACCATAAGGACTGCTCGGAGGCCTTCCATAACCTCTATAGCCAGACTGCAGAGGAGTTGGTGGCAACAGGTGAGGTTACAGAGGAGGAGGCTCTGATGTCTGGGCAGATAGTAACAAGGCCAGGGTCTGAGACAACTGAGATAAGAGATCAGACAGATGTAACCCCACAGCCTGTGGCCACCATCCCACGGCCAGCACCGGAGCAAGCTGATAGCCCATCTTCCCCTGTAGCCCCTTCCCCTGCTATGGCCCATTGCTCTGCTCCGGCCTCTTCTGGAGATAGCAAAGTCCCGGGTGATAAGAGAAAGAAGAAAAAAGACAAGTCCTCCCGCAGACCGGAGGGCGCATGGTCCTTAGTCCAAAAGCCAGGGAAAAAGTCCAAAGGAAGAACGGATACAGCAGTGACAGTTACATCAAACAGATATAACGTACTTTCTGAGTCAGGTGCAGATATTTCTGGGCACGATACTATGGAGCTGGAGCAAGAGTTAAAGCGTATAGCCAGAGAATGTGACTCGGGGTCAGAGGAGGACCCACCGACTAAGAAAAAGTCATCAGCAGCTATAGACCCGATAGACTCTGATATGGAAGTGACTGGCAGGCAGGGCGACTCTGATTCTGATCTATGATGATGGGGTTTAAGGTGCTGCTGCTCTGCATAATGATGGCAGGCTTCTCTTTAAGTATAGTCACCAGCAATGTGAACAGTATAAAGAATAAGAAAACCCGGCATGCTGTGTATGAACACCTGAAGTATCTAGATGCAGACGTCGTCTTCCTGCAGGAACATCACTTGTCCTCCATCCAGCAGATCCAGGAGGCACAGCGGGAATGGCAGATGGGCCCATCCTTTTGGTCACTGGCTGTGGAGCCTTTTGCAGGCGTTGCAATACTCTTTAAGACCCAAAACGTGATTATTCATAGACTGACTGAGGTCTTGATGGGCAGGTGTCTAATTCTGGAGGTCACAATCCAGGGTAGAAGGCTCAGGCTCATCAATATCTATGGGCCACAGACAGTGACCAGAAGGATCAGCTTATTTAAGGAAATTAAGCCATATCTGTTCACCTCTGTGCCAGTGATATTTGCAGGTGATTTTAATGTAGCCAGGTCATCAAGTGATCGTTTATCTGGCAGAGGAGTAAGCACTGATGCAAGAACACTGAACAGCATTATCCTGCAGGCCGGACTTTGTGATGTCTTTGCCCAAAATGGCCGGAAACCTGGCTTTACTTACTCATGCGCAGGAAGAAGGAGCCGAATAGACTTGGCACTTGTGAGCCCGGCGGAATCTGTTCATTCCTTAAGCGAAAAGTTGGTCCCTTACTCTGACCACGTGGCCTTGTGCTTCTGTATAGGGGATAGTAAGCGCCCAGACGTCGGCAAAGGACTGTGGAGGCTCAATACAAGGCTCCTAGAGGAACAAGAAGTCCAAGAGCGGGTGGAGGTCCTGATAGAACAGCAGATGGACAGAATAGATTTTTATGAAAGCAGCGCTGAGTGGTGGGAGGACATGAAGAAGGACATTGCCACACTGCTGAGGAAACTATCAGCTAAGAGGGGACAGAGCAGCTACTGCCAGTATATGAAGTTGAGGAAACAACTAGAGTCACTTTATTCACAAGGGCTGGAGGCAAGGGGAAAAATAGATGATCTGAAGTCCCAATTACAGCAACACCAGTATAATCGTTATAAGTCCCTAATAGTGGAACGGGATTATGGACCCCAAGGGACACCCGACCCTTTCGAAAGCTGCAGGGACAAAGTGGCCAAAAAGTTGGTAATGGCCCTTCGTGATACCCAGGGTAACATGCAAGAGTCCCAGGCAGGTATTTTGGGAGTTGTTAAGACCTTTTATGAAGATCTTTTCCAGAAAAAGGCGCTAGATCAAGAAAAAATGTTGCATTTTTTGGAATCCTCTCCAAAACCAGACACCAGAGATGTGGACTTTTCCCTTTTAACAGCAGATATAACGATGGAGGAGGTGAAAGAAGCCATAAGTAGCTTGCACTTAAAGAAGACCCCTGGGCCCGATGGCCTACCAGCGGAATTCTATAAGAAATTTAAAGATCTCCTGGCTCCCATCTTGGCTGATGTATATAGTAGTTGTTTTAACAGTCATATGATGCCGAAGTCGATGAGAGAATCATCCTTGATCCTGCTTTTTAAGGGGAAAGAAGCCAATGATATAAAGAACTGGAGGCCCATTGCCCTCCTTAATGTGGACAGGAAGATCCTGGCAAAAATTCTATTCTCCAGACTCAACTGCTTGTCTCCTGCCCTGTTGTCAACTTGCCAGTATGGGACTGTGAAAGGCCGGAACATCACTGGGGCAGTGATATCGCTTAGAGAAATGCTAGAGAGGTGCAGAGCTTTTGGCCATAGTAAATATGTGGTTAGCCTTGACCAAGCCAAGGCTTTTGACCGGGTTGATCACCAATACCTGTGGATGACTTTACTTCGATACGGCATTCCTGCATCATTCGTGGAGTGGTTAAAAACCTTATACCGTGGGGCAGAGGCCTTTCCTTTAATAAATGGGTGGAAAGGAGACACCTTTAGTGTTGAAGCAGGGGTGAGGCAGGGCTGTCCCTTGAGTCCCCTGTTATATGTTTTCGCCATTGACCCCTTTTTGAGATCTCTGCAGGAGTGTGACTTTCAGGGAGTGCCAGTGCCCCGTGCTGAACCATTTACCGTTCTGGCCTACGCAGATGATGTGACAGTGGTGTTGTCTGACCCAGGTGAGACACAGAGGTTGTCCCAGGTCATCTCATGCTACTCGGAGGCTTCAGGGTCTCTAGTAAACCTCGAGAAAAGCAAGGCATTCTGGACACTGCAGGGTGACCCAACATTTGACCTCCCTCAGTTTGCAAAGGCAGAGACTGAAATCAAGATCCTAGGTATCAAGTTTGGGAGAGGGGACAATGCCAAACTAAACTGGGAAGAGAAGCTAGAGATTGCAAGTTCCAGAGTCCAGCAGTGGAGAAACCCTAAGATCTCCTATCTAGCAAGAGTCAAGCTGATAAAGACTTACCTAGTTCCCATCTTCCTGTATGTTGCAGTCATCTTCCCATTGCCAGAATCCCTATCAGCCAGGCTCTACAGTCTGTTCTTCCGCATTCTTTGGGGTAATAGACTGAACCCAGTAAAGAGGGGGGTGACATATCTAAAAAAGAAGGAAGGGGGGCTGGAAATGCTGAACCCTAAAGTCCTGTATGACTCTCTCTTTTTAAAGACCAATTTTGGAAGCCTGAGCCCTAGTAGCAGTTCCCTGTGGGTTAAAAGCATAATAAATTGGATTATGCCCTTTGCTGAGTCCTGGATGCGGGATGGAAGTCTTAAGCGGGGGAGGTGGACCCAGACTCACCTTCCTACATACCTGGAGGGGGGTTTGAGGTCTTTAAGAACGTGGAAAATTGGGAAGTCCTACTTAGAGGGCAACTCCAGAAAGCAGGTATACAATAGAGTATGTGAGACTTTCTTTTGTTCACCACTCGAGATCACGGACTGCAGCTGCTCAACCCTTCAGGACGGCCTGAGGTTCCTGAATGGGGCCAGGTTACCCCCTAAATTCTATGACACTGCCTGGCTTTCCTTTCACAGGAAGTTATATGTTCGCGGGAACATGAAGTGGTTGTGCCAGCCTGAGCGGAGCTGCCCTTTAGGTTGTGGCGTGGAGGAGACAATGGAGCACTTTCTGGTTCAGTGCTGGGGGGCTTGCAGAATCTGGGAGGAGGTGGCCAATAGGTTAAAGATTAAGAGGTTAAAAGATCTGACCTACCTAGAAAGAGTCTACGGAGTGTCCCCACTGTGTCCAGAAATCCACCCAGAGACCCTGTACCTCATTATAACCACCATAAAGTATTACCATTGGCACACCCGAACCCGCACCTCCATGTACCGCGAGCCTTTCCAGCACAAGGAGGCCGCAGACCTGATAATCTCTGAGTTACGCTGGATCCGAGGCCGAGAAAACAGGAGGTTATGGCATGATGTGTCCCTGTGATAACCCGGTACCTACCCCCCCCCCCGACCTGTAGCCTGATGGGTCCTTACTGACTAATCATTAACAGTATTGACATGATGGATAATGAATAGTGTGTAGTAGTAGCAGTAGTTCTGCTGTGTTATGTTTATTTTGTATACAATTATGTTTTTTCTTTGTATTCTGTATTAATGCTGATCAGCTGAGTTTTGTTTGTTTGTTTACTAATAAAAATTCCCTTATACCCTAATAGAGTGTAAGCTCTTCTCCTGCTGTATCCTCCCTTATACCCTAATGGATTGTAAGCTCTTCTCCTTCTGTATCCTCCCTTATACCCTAATAGAGTGTAAGCTCTTCTCCTGTATCCTCCCGTATACCCTAATGGAGTTCAAGCCCTTCTTCTCCTGTATCCTCCCTTATACCCTAATAGAGTGTAAGCTCTTCTCCTTCTGTATCCTCCCTTATACCCTAATAGAGTGTAAGCTCTTCTCCTCCTGTATCCTCCCTTATACCCTAATAGAGTGTAAGCTCTTCTCCTCCTGTATCCTCCCTTATACCCTAATAGAGTGTAAGCTCTTCTCCTTCTGTATCCTCCCTTATACCCTAATAGAGTGTAAGCTCTTCTCCTTCTGTATCCTCCCTTATACCCTAATAGATTGTAAGCTCTTCTCCTTCTGTATCATCCCTTATACCCTAATAGATTGTAAGCTCTTCTCCTTCTGTATCCTCCCTTATACCCTAATAGAGTGTAAGCTCTTCTCCTCCTGTATCCTCCCTTATACCCTAATAGAGTGTAAGCTCTTCTCCTCCTGTATCCTCCCTTATACCCTAATAGAGTGTAAGCTCCCCTCCTTCTGTACCCTAATAGATGGATATATAACATTTGCACCGTGTATGGCGGCGGTCCTTTCTGTAGCGCATTACTTGTCTCTCTCAGGCGCTGAGCTGCTCATTACACAGATTCTCTCCCTCCCGTCGGCTCCCCTGCTGCAGACGTTTGTAATTCAGGTCCTGTGCCCGCAGAACGCAGCACTGGCGAAGGCAAGCCAGCCAATCAGGCTCCTGAGCCGGCCATGACACTTCAAAAAAAAAAAAAGTCGTTTTTTTTTAATGCAGCAGCCGGCTTGGGGAAGCTGCGTTAAATAGACGGAGGAAAAAATAAGCAGCATCAGGGAGGACTGAGGAGGGGGGTGAAAATACGTAAGAAAAAAAAAAACGATTGACGCTCCACGCGGCCATGTCTGCGCATCGCGCTAAATGGATTGTGGCTGGATGGACGGTGCTGTGACTGATACGGGAAAACCAGGAGAGGCTTCCCAATGGATAACATCTTCCTGTAAGTATCCGCATCCTCCCATCACTCGCGCGTCTCTGCCGAGCTGATTTTCTCACCATCACGCGCTGCGCTTCTATCGTAATCCGCACACCTCCGAAACGCGTGCCGCCATCGCCTGATTCTTATCGGCACCATGGGAGGGTTCTCATTAAAGCACAACTCCAGCCACATTTTTTTACACTCCCCTCTGGCTCTGCATTGGACAGTATGGGTGGGGTGGAGGCAGGGCCGGCTCCAGGTTTATGTGGGCCCTTGGGCGGCACGGTCTCAGTTGGGCCCCTTTGCGGTGAAGAGTCGCGTCTCATCACCGAAGGACGTCCCAAATCTGGATGCCCCCTAAGGATCATGCTATAGAAAACTTTAGTTTTGGTCTACTTTGAAGCGCACCAAACCCCAATGAACCTGACCTCGGAGTCTAAACGTATCTAGATTCTCCTGATTTTGGATGCCCCTGTGTGTGACCCCCCCCCCCCCCCTTTGTTCATTACTTTCCTGGAACTGGTGAATGCACTGTGAGGCCGATTCATTAATAGCGCCAGGTAGCGACAGATGAGCGACTGTAGCGTGATTTTTTCAGCGCCAGCCAGTATTCGCTGTGTTTGGCCGGCGTTAGCTTGATGACAGCGACTCAGTCGGTGTGCGGTAATGTTGAATACGGGCTGGGGGGTCGCTGTTTCACAGGTCCAGCGTTGTATGTGAGCGCCTGACAACGAATGGCCAGAGCGAACGGCTAGCTTCATATTCATTAACAAATCACGCTCCGAATGTGCTGTCGCTGTCCATTCCTTGTTTAAACCCCAGAGCGCTGGCGGCGATGTGTATTAACTAGTTTTTAACCCCTAAACAACCATATTTTTTGAATGTAACATTATACATGTGTTTAGAATCATTTTGTAATATGAATACATTAATCTCAGACCTGTTAGATCAATTCTGCACAAATTTTTTTAAAATTTTTTTTTAACTTAAAAATAAATCCTAACATTGCAGAAGTGTTCTCCGATTTTTTGACATTAAAAAAAAAAAAAAAAAAAATAATACCAATTAATTAGGAATAATTATAGATTGCTCCATTGAAATGCATTGGACATCGCCAGGGAGTGACAGCTCATACCTGGCGCTGTGAGGGAATTTGCAGCGGCGCTGTTCGGTCCAGGCGGCTTCATGATGAATGCCGCGCTAGCCGTCGCTCTCGCCGGCGCTAGCCTCATTTTGCTTGATAAATGCGTCATTGTGACTGCCGCCGGGCGTACTTGAGTCGGTAGTCGCCGTTAGCTGCCGCTACCTGGCGCTCGTCAGACACTACCTGGCGCTATCGCTTGATGAATAAGGGCCTGTGTCGCCAGTTTGCGTTACCGGCCAAACCAGGCGGATTCTTTCACAAACAGAGGCATCCCAAATTGAGATCCTCCTGTAAAGCGGACCAAGACTCACGTGTGGGATTGCTTGCATAGTGGGTATGTCAGTGATCCCAGGGGGTCTCACACAATATGGTGTCACAGATTGGGATGCTCCAGGGATAGGAAATCAGCTGAGGGGGGCAACTTACAAGCAGAACAAAACCCGACACTTCCGCCCCTGGAATCTAAATGAAGTAGCCCCGTTGTGTAGAACCCCACAATTCCAGGATATGTGCGCACCAGCTGTGGTGGTGCCCTCCCTGCCCGCCGCCGGTTAAGCGCCAACGCACACCCCAAAGGCCGGCCCTGTCAATGGCCCCCCTGGAGCGTGGCGGTCCCCGACAGCTGCCCTACCTTGCCGGGTGCTGACGCCGGCCCTGGGTGGAGGAAACAGGTCTCGGCCCCTGTTTCGCCCCTCCCGCCCCTCTTGCTATCATTCACTCCTATGGGAGCTGCATCACAGTCATGTGACGCAGCGCATAGATCTGAGGACAGGGGGCAGCAGAGGGGACCAATGATGGAGTCTCCTGCACCGATTCTGGGATCCCAAAAACTCCTAATCTGGGATCACAGTGTGATGGTGGAGAAAACTTTTACTGAAGTTGGGCGCCACGAATATTATTTTTACACAGTTTTAATTATCAGATTATATGTTGCTCTAATAATTAAATAACAACATTATTATTATAATTAATAACCTAACCCTAATAATTCTTAGAATTAATAATTATAATTACCCAAGTGTCCCTGATTTGGAGGAACTGTCCCTCTTTTGAGTCTATGTCCCCCCTATCCCTCGTTGTTCTTATTTGTCCCTCTTTGAGGTGTAACATGCAGATCTGCAGCAATAAATGATTCATTAGCCTATTCAAAGTGTTTCTAATGTTGTAACTGTTGCCCGTGTGTTTTTATTTTTGCTGTAGTGTAACACTTAATAAAATATTATTGTTTTATGGTATTTGTGGAGTTGTGCCCCTTTCTTATGACCCTTGTCAATTTGGTTTGGCCCATGTTCTAGTAGCTTGACGGGTCGGGCAGCACGCTCAGTTATCAGTATTAAAAGCTGTGCCTGCTATTTTGTATAAGTAGGATTGTAACTGTTGCAATGTATCTCCTATCCATCCTTTAATGAGGGGGCGTGGCTTCATTCCCTCTTTGAGGTGTAACATGCAGATCTGCAGCAATAAATGATTCATTTCCCTATTCAAAGTGTTTCTATTGTTGTAACTGTTACATCCTATCTCCTATCCATCAATCAATGAGGGGGCGTGGCTTCATCCATCCCTCAATGGGGGCGTGGCTTCATCCATCCCTCAATGAGGGCGTGACTTCATCCATCCCTCAATGAGGGGGCGTGACCTCATCCATCCCTCAATGAGGGGGCGTGGCTTCATCCATCCCTCAGTGAGGCGACCTGGCTTCATCCATCCCTCAATGGGGGCGTGGCTTCATCCATCCCTCAATGGGGGCGTGACTTCATCCATCCCTCAATGAGGGGGCGTGACTTCATCCATCCCTCAATGAGGGGGCGTGGCTTCATACATCCCTCAATGAGGGGGCGTGGCTTCATACATCCCTCAATGAGGGGGCGTGGCTTCATACATCCCTCAATGAGGGGGCGTGGCTTCATCCGTCCTTCATTTAGGGGCGTGGCTTCATCCATCCCTCAATGGGGGCGTGGCTTCACCCATCCCTCAATGAGGGGGCCAGACTTCATCCATCCCTCAATGAGGGGGCGTGGCTTCATCCATCCCTCAATGAGGGGGCATGGCTTCATCCATCCCTCAATGGGGGCGTGGCTTCACCCATCCCTCAATGAGGGGGTGTGACTTCATCCATCCCTCAATGAGGGGGTGTGGCTTCATCCATCCCTCAATGGGGGGGCGTGGCTTCATCCATCCTTCAGTGATGGGGCGTGGCTTCATCCATCCTTCAATGAGGGGGCATGGCTTCATCCATCCCTCGATGGGGGCGTGGCTTCACCCATCCCTCAATGAGGGGGCGTGACTTCATCCATCCCTCAATTAGGGGGCGTGGCTTCATCCATTCCTCAATGAGGGTGTGTGGCTTCATCCATCCTTCAATGAGAGGGCGTGGCTTCATCCATCCCTTAATGAGGGGGCGTGGCCTAATTTAACATATGTCCCTCTTTCCCACCCTGAAAAGTTGGTAGGTATGCATACGCCCTGGGGTACGTGTACTGCAGGTTGAGAAACATTGCTCTAGAACAGGGGTACTGGTAACCCTGGTAGTACTCAGGCTCCTCTTAGGTGGTACTTGACAAGGCTGTAGACTTACCTCTATCCAAACCTGATCTGCCGCCATTCACTTTAAATATCTGTTTTGATTATGGTTTAGGGTGACTGATAAAAAAAGACTAAGAAAAGAAGCGCTATGTGTCTCTGCTGTTTCAGTCTTTAGTTGTCTAGAGTTAAAAGACAGAAAAAAGTTTACTGCATGATTTGTGAAAGGGCCCCATTTAAAGTTTGCACCAGGGTCTTATCACATCACCACTGTGCAGAAAGTGGTACTTGATGAATAAGGGTGGGGAATCCCTGCGCTAAAACATTCTCCATTCTAGTCTATGGCCTAATTATTAATAATAATAATAATAATAAAATTGATGATGATTATAATAATAGTAATCATTATGCTAATAAAATGTATGATGATTGTAATAAATAAATAAATAAATAACTTGTGTGTTGATCTCACTGCACGGATGGGATCAATGCGGAGCGTACATTTCTATGTATGCACAAGTGTATGGTCATATAAATTAGTATTGCATAAAGAGCGGGAATCCCACAACTCCCCACAACCCCCTATGAATAGTGGCACCACTACATTATTATTATTATTAATACAATTGATAATGATCACCCAGTCCGTATCAGGGGACCAGAAATTACTGCAGCAGAAACGTCCTCTATAGTAAAAGAGATTGCTAAGTGCGTAGTGGGGGGGCCTGAGCACAGATGGGGGGCGCCATTTCGAATCTTTTCCCCGGGTGCCAGAAAGCCCAGCTACTCCTCTGCAGTGGGGCATCCCAATTCGGGCACTGGAACAAGATCCGGAGAAAGTCATATGCCCCGGATTTGTTTCGCTTTAAAGTTCACTTGGTTGCCTATGCCTGGTCTCTCTGTTGGGTCACCTTATATTGACTCAGGTCCCCCCCATCATCCTCATTTGTCCCTATTCCGGGTTTGACCTATAGATTGGCATCAATAAAGGAGTTCTCCGCTTCCCTGGTGAAATGCTATCCAGGGGATTTGTCGCTGGCGATCAGGCCACTTTCTCAGGCCACTTTCCCAGCTGCCAGTCAGTGCCATGTGACTGCTGGCGGCCAATCACGGGGCTGCATTTCGCGGGGGGATCAAGGTTCTATTAAGGATTGTGGGGGGTAGCGAGGTCTGTCCCCCCCCCCCCCGAGCCTGTACAACACACACACAATGCAGCCCCAAACTATTATGTAGAAAGCTTTGAGCAAGGCTCAAGGATGGCTTTAAAGAGGAACAAAACCCCCAAGCGGCCTCCCCGAAATCTTTTATATTCCAGTAGCTGGCTTTCCCCCAGGGCAACCCGTGTGAACCCCCCCAGGGCAATGGTAGTCGCTTACCTTTTCCCGGTCCCACGGCGCATGCGCAGACTCTATTCCAATGAGAGCCGCCTGCCGTGACTGTGGGCCTTATTCATGAAGCTCTAGCGCCAGGTAGCGTCCGGTGAACGCCGGACACGGCAGCAATTACACATTAATGAAGCCGAATCTGGCGAGCGACTAGAACAACGCCATGTAGCGTCCGATTCATCATTATCCCAGGCTCAGCGTACAGCGCCGGCGTTCAGCCTTGCAGAGCGCCACGTCTTACCTGTCGCTACCTGGCGTCTCCCATACATTTCTATGGACGATCCTTAAACCCCTTTCCTGATCCCAATTTTTTTTTTTTGTTATTTAAAATCTCAAAAACCTTCTGACATGTTTCCTGGCCTAGAAAATGACATTTTTGAAAACTTTTTGGGATTTATAATATTTTTATGCAAAATTGTCCTTACATGTCTGGTATTAAAGTGTTCATGTTACAATGTTATAACAATGTCATTCCATATGTTTTCGCTTTGTTACTAGTGGATACATGTTCATAAACAGCCTTTAATCACACAGCCTCTGGCGCTATGGGCTACAACTACATGATTTTGAGCGCCGGTGCTGTTTGAGGCTGATTTTTTGATGAATGTGGTGTGAGTCGGTCGCACTGAGCTGGCGCTCCTATTCGGTCCCATACAGCGTAGTACTGCAACTCACACATGAGTGTGAGTCTAAAACAATGATCCATGGCCGAGCACAGCGACTACTAGCGGTCGCTCTGAAATCCGCTATACAGACGCTAAACTGTCGCTACCTGGCGTTAGTAATGAATCAGCCTGTATGTCTTTCAGCAAATGGCTCTGATTGTTTTCAGTGGGGAGCATACGCTGCTGCATTCCCTGCATCTCCAGCGGCGTGCACACGCTCCCACCGCAGCTGTTCCGATAGGTCACGATGGGAGCGCGCACGCCGTCGGGGATGTGGCAGTGCGCACTCCCCATTGAGGTCAAAGAGAGCCGTTTGGCGAAGGATGCAGACACGGCCAACATCTCTTATTGGTGCCAATCTAAAGGTCACACCCAGAAAAGGGACAATCGGATGCGCGTCCGCGCATGCGCCGTAGGAACGAGGAAGAGGTGAGTTATAACTGGGCGTTCTGGGGGGGTTTTGCACAATGTGGTATCCAATTTGGGATGCCCCCAGGGAACAAAACAAAACCCTGGAACAGTCCAATCCCCGGGTTTTGTTCCGCTTTAAGAGTAATGGTGGTAGCCGAGTTCCCGGGCAGGGATAACACACGATAAAGATAAAGCCGGCTATGGCGGCTGGGTAAACGGAAAAGGAGCACGGGCATCCAGGTGATCAGCGCATAGCGCGCACCCGCTTACATGTGTTTAATGAGATTATTAGTGATAGAGAGATTAGGTCGGGGAGAAGGGGGCTCTGTCCAATCAGGATGGCGGGATCCCCGGAGAGGAGGCTGATACAATAAAGCCCCCCGGCAGCTCCAGCAGCTGCTACACCGAGACGAGAAATATCCACCTGATGAGTAAAACGCAGCGGAGACCTCCCATCAAAGGAAACTCATATCCCGGCTTATTATGAGATTATTGCTGCCGGAATTGCAGAGGAAGCGCGCGAATACCTGAAGGAGGCGCGCACACCATTAGCTTAATATTTAAGAGGATGGATTGTGGGCACTGGGGTCAAGGGTTCAAGAATGCCCCAGGGACACCTTAATGTTCTATGTATTAGTCAAATGAAAGGCCAATTACATGATGGTCCCTATCATCCTATGTAGCGTCAAAGGCCAATGGCATTACAATGGTCCCTATTATCCTATGTAGAGTCAAATAAAATGCCAAATTAACATCATAATGGTCCATATCATACTAGGTAGAGTCAAATAAAAGGGCAGTTACATCATAATGGTCCAAATAATCCTATGTAGAGTCATATAAAGAGCCAGTTACATCATAATGGTCCATATCATCCTAGGTAGAGTCAAATAAAAGGCCAGTTATGACATAATGGTCCATATCA
Organism: Gastrophryne carolinensis; assembly: GCA_027917425.1. NCBI lineage: Eukaryota > Metazoa > Chordata > Amphibia > Anura > Microhylidae > Gastrophryne > Gastrophryne carolinensis. The sequence continues at coordinate 19,159,555 of CM051236.1, forward strand.
TCCTAGGTAGAGTCGAATAAAATGCCAATTACATCATAATGGTCCATATAATCCTAGTTAGGGTCAAATATAAGGCCAGTTACATCATAATGGTCCATATCATCCTAGGTAGAGTCAAATAAAAGGCTGCATCATAAAGGTCCAAATAATCCAATGTAGAGTCATATAAAGAGGCAGTTACTGAATTTAAACATGCCTGGGATAAGCACACATCTGTCCTAAGATAAAGAGAACATACAGTATACACATAAGGGCAGACTAGATGGGCCGTATGGTCTCCTGCCGTCAACCTTCTATGTTTCTATAATGGTCCATATCATCCTAGGTAGAGTCAAATAAAGAGCCTATTACATCATAATGATCCATATTATCCTAGGTAGAGTCAAATAAAAGGCCAGTTATGACATAATGGTCCATATCATCCTGTGTAAGGATGTAAGGATGCTCCAGAAGTGAAGCATTTTGGGATGACTGCATTGCTAGCAGAAGAGCTTGCATTGTTGGGCCACTAAAGCGGTGGTACTGGAGACAACTACAATATAGGGAATTATACTCCATAAAGTTGGGAAGCCCACCTGTACAGTACATTTCCTTATACCAAAGTTCAATCAACAGAGACCAGTCAAAGTTTGCCCCACTATGTGAAACCCCTCGGGTCGCCGGAACGAACTCACCTTTTCCCGGTCCTACGGCGCATGCGCTGCCGCTCAACCAATCAGCGCGCTCGGATCTGCTCCTGCCCCTTCGTCTAAGGAAAGTGGATCCGAGCTCGCTGGTGGCCGCATCCCCCGCTGCCTTCTAACAGGTTCTGGTAAGGATTGTAAGTTCAAGATTGGATCAGGGGGAGTCATTGGATATCGTATATCCTGACTTATCTAAAGCATTTGATACTGTGCCACATAAAAGGCTGGTACAAAAGATGAGAATGCTTGGACTGGGGGAAAACGTGTGCAGATGGGTGGGAAATTGGCTTAATGATCGGAAGCAGAGGGTGGTTATCAATGGTACACACTCAGATTGGGTCACTGTTACTAGTGGAGTACCACAAGGGTCAGTTCTGGGACCAATTCTCTTCAATATATATATAAATGACATTGGGTATGGATTAAACAGTAAAGTCTCAATCTTTGCAGATGATACTAAGCTGTGTAAAGTAATTAAAACAAAAGAGGACAGCAGGCAGCTACAAAACGATTTAGATAAATTGAAGGCATGGGCAGTTAAATGGCAAATGAAGTTTAACACAGATAAATGTAAGGTTATGCACATGGGAAGGAGAAATCTGTGTCATGATTACACACTAAATAAAGAAACACTTGGTAAAACAACAATGGAAAAGGACCTAGGGGTTTTAGTTGACAATAAGCTCAACTGTAGTAATCAATGCCAGGCAGCTGCTGCCAAAGCAAATAGGATCATGGGGTGCATCAGGAGGGGCATAGGTGCTCATGACCAGAGCATCATTTTACCCCTGTACAAGTCACTGGTCAGACCCCATATGGAATACTGTGTACAGTTCTGGGCACCTGTGCTTAAGAAGGACATATCAGAACTGGAGCACGTTCAAAGAAGGGCAACAAAGTTAATATAAGGAGTGCGGGGGCTAGAGTACCCGGAAAGATTGCCCAAGTTAGGTTTATTTAGTTTAGAAAAAAGACGATTGAGGGGTGATCTAATACCTATGTATAAATATATTCGGGGTCAATACAAAGATCTGTCCCACAATCTATTTATACCTCGGAGTGTAACTATAACCCGAGGGCATCCACTAAGGTTAGAGGAAAGGTGCTTTCTCCACCGACATAGGAGGGGATTCTTCTCTGTAAGAGCAGTGAGACTATGGAACTCGCTGCCAGAGGAGGTAGTAATGAGGGATACAGTAAAAATGTTCAAAAGTGGCCTTGGTGCCTTCCTGGCATGTAATAACATTTCCAGCTATGGCTACTAGACCACTGGAAGGAGTTAGACAGGCTGAACTGGATGGACTAAAGTCTTTATTCAGCCTTACATACTATATTGTTGGGGGAAGCGAGGTCTGTCACAATGCAGCCCCAAGCCGTTATGTAGAAAGCTTTGAGCAAGGCTGTAAAGAGGAACAAAACCCACCAGCGGCCGCCCCGGAACCTAAAAGATTTCAGGGCCAGCTGGTGGCTTTCCCCCAGGGCATGAGATTATCGCTGCCGGAATTGCAGAGGAAGCGCGCGAATACCTGAAGGAGGCGCACAACATTAGCTCAGGATGGATTGTGGGCACTGGGGTCAAGGGTTCAAGGGACACCTTAATGTTCCATGTATTAGTCAATGAAAGGCCAATTACATCATGATGGTCCATATCATCCTATGTAGAGTCAAAAGGCCAATGACGTTACAATGGTCCATATCATCCTAGGTAGAGTCAAATAAAAGGCCAGTTACATAATAATGGTCCATATCATCCTAGGTAGAGTCAAATAAAAGGCCAGTTACATAATAATGGTCCATATCATCCTAGGTAGAGTCAAATATATGGCCAGTTACATAATAATGGCCAATATCATCCTAGGTAGAGTCAAATATATGGCCAGTTACATAATAATGGTCCATATCATCCTAGGTAGAGTCAAATATAAGGCCAGTTACCTAATAATGGTCCATATCATCCTAGGTAGAGTCATATAAAAGGGCAGTTACATAATAATGGTCCATATCATCCTAGGTAGAGTCAAATATAAGGCCAGTTACATAATAATGGTCAATATCATCCTAGGTAGAGTCAAATATAAGGCCAGTTACCTAATAATGGTCCATATCATCCTAGGTAGAGTCAAATAAAAGGGGAGTTACATAATAATGGTCCATATCATCCTAGGTAGAGTCAAATATAAGGCCAGTTACATAATAATGGTCAATATCATCCTAGGTAGAGTCAAATATAAGGCCAGTTACCTAATAATGGTCCATATCATCCTAGGTAGAGTCATATAAAAGGGCAGTTACATAATAATGGTCCATATCATCCTAGGTAGAGTCAAATATAAGGCCAGTTACATAATAATGGTCAATATCATCCTAGGTAGAGTCAAATATAAGGCCAGTTACATAATAATGGTCCATATCATCCTAGGTAGAGTCAAATAAAAGGGAAGTTACATAATAGTGGTCCATATCATCCTAGGTAGAGTCAAATATAAGGCCAGTTACATAATAATGGTCAATATCATCCTAGGTAGAGTCAAATAAAAGGCCAGTTACATAATAATGGTCCATATCATCCTAGGTAGAGTCAAATATAAGGCCAGTTACATAAAAATGGTCAATATCATCCTAGGTAGAGTCAAATATAAGGCCAGTTACATAATAATGGTCAATATCATCCTAGGTAGAGTCAAATAAAAGGCCAGTTACATAATAATGGTCCATATCATCCTAGGTAGAGTCAAATAAAAGGCCAGTTACATAATAATATAATCCTAGGTAGAGTCAAATTAAATGCCAATTAAATCATAACCCGTGTGAACCCCCCCCCCCCAGGGCGATGGTAGTCGCTTACTTTTTCCCGGTCCAACAGCACATGCGCGGGCTCTCGTCCAATGAGAGGTGTCTGCCGTGACTATGTCTTTCAGCAAACGTCTCTGTTTGTTTTCAATTGCGAGCATGCACTGCCGCATCCCTTGCATCTCCAGTGGCGTGTGCAAGCTCGCACCGCAGCCATTCAGATTCAGGCCGGGGTGGGAGCACGCACGCCGTCGGGGATGTGGCAGTGCACACTCGCCATTAAGGTCAATGACAGCCGTTTGCCGAAGGATGCAGACACGTCAAACATCCCTTATTGGTGCCAAGGGTCACACCCAGAATAGTGACAGTTGGATGCTGGTCCGCGCATGCGCCGTAGGAACGAGGAAGAGGTGAGTTATAACTGGGCGTTCTGGGGGGTTTTGCACAACGCGGTATCCAATTTGGGATGCCCCCAGGGAACAAAACAAAACCCTGGAACAGTCCAATCCCTGGGTTTTGTTCCGCTTTAAGAGTAATGATGGTAGCCGAGTTCCCGGGCAGGGATAACACACGATAAAGATAAAGCCGGCTATGGCGGCTGGGTAAATGGAAGAGGAGCACGGGCATCCAGGTGATCAGCGCACGGTGCGCACCTGCTTACATACATTTAATGAGACTATTAGTGCTAGAGAGATTAGGTTGGGGAGAAGGGGGCTTTGTCCAATCAGGATGGCGGGATCCCCGGAGAGGAGGATGATACAATAAAGCCCCCCGGCAGCTCCAGCAGCTGCTACACCGAGACGAGAAATATCCACCTGATGAGTAAAACGCAGCGGGGACCTCCCATCAAAGGAAACTCATATCCCGGCTTATTATGAGATTATTGCTGCCGGAATTGCAGAGGAAGCGCGCGAATACCTGAAGGAGGCGCGCACACCATTAGCTTAATATTTTAGAGGATGGATTGTGCGCACTGGGGTCAAGGGTTCAAGAATGCCCCAGGGACACCTTAATGTTCCATGTATTAGTCAAATGAAAGGCCAATTACATGATGGTCCATATCATCCTATGTAGCGTCAAAGGCCAATGGCATTACAATGGTCCCTATTATCCTATGTAGAGTCAAATAAAATGCCAATTACATCATAATGGTCCATATCATTCTATGTAGAGTCAAATAAAATGCCATTTACATCATAAAGGTCCATATCATCCTAGGTGGAGTCAAATAAAATGCCATTTACATCATAATGGTCCATATCGCCCTAGGTAGAGTCAAATAAAAGGAAAAATACATGATATATACACAACATACACAAGGTCCAAATAATCCTATGTAGAGTCAAATAAAGTGCCTGTTACATCATAATGGTCCATATCATTTTAGGTAGAGTCAAATAAAAGGCCAGTTACATCATAATGGTCCATATCATCCTAGTTAGGGTCAAATATAATGCCTGTTGCATCTTAGTAGTCCATATCATCATTGGTAAAGTCAAATATAAGGCCAACTACTTAATAAAGGTCCAAATAATCCTATGTAGAGTCACATTATAATGGCCCATACCATCCAGGTGGAGTCAAATAAAGGGCCAGTCACATGACAGTCCATATAGTCCAATGTAGAGGCAAATAAAAGGCCAGTTGCATCATAATGATCCATATCAGCCTACGTACAGTCAAATCAAGGACTAACAACATCATAATGGTCCATATAATCCTATGTAGAGTTAAATAAAAGGCCAACTACATCATAATGGTCCAAATAATCATATGTAGAGTCAAATAAAAGGGCAATTATATTATAATGGTCTATATTTGCATATGAAGAATCAAGTAGAAGGCAAATGTGACCTCCATATTTTACTGGAAAGTCCAATCAAAGGCTAATGACACCATACTGCTTCATATGCTTCTATAGAAGGTCTTCTAGAAGGTCTTAACAGAAGGCTCCACATATTCCTATAGAGAGTCTACTAGAAGTCGAGGAGACCATAATGCTAAATATGTTCCTATGTAGAGTCAAATCAAGGCCAATTACAACATGATGGTCCATATTTTGCTATAAAGGAAGTAGAAGGCCGGTGACACAATAATGCTCCATATATTACTGTGAGTGTGTAGAGTCCACTAGATACCCACTGACACTATAATGCCCCAAATATTCTAAATGAGAGCACAATAAAAGGTCAGTGCCACCATAATGCTCCGTATTTTCAGTTGGAGGACCCCCTAGAAGGCAAATGGCACCATAGTACTACATATAATTCTGAGGAACATCCACTAGAAAGCCAATGTCACCATAGTGCTCCATATATCCCTACAGAGATTCCACTAGAAGGTTGGTAACATCAGAATAGTCCATGTATCGCTATGGAGAGTCCACTAAGTTAATTCACCCTTATTTGGAAGAGTGGAGAACCCACTAGAAGGCCAATTCTGTGTTAAAATATTCCTAAGGAGAGTCAAATCAAAGGCTAATTGCACATCCCATAGAAGGCCATCAACACCATAATATTATCATATTTTATTATAAATTGTCAATATCAAGGCTGGGGACATCATTCTCCATATGTCCCTACAGAGAGTCTACTAGAATGTCAATGACACCATAATGCTCTATATTTTCCTATTGAGGAGCCAATAAGAAGTCAGTGTCACCATAATGCTTCAAGTATTCCTGTGGGGAATCAGCTTGGAGGTTAGTAAGCTCACGATAATCCATATTTTCCAATAGAATACACACTATAAGCCCAGGACACATTAAATACCATATATTCCTATGGATAGTCCACAAGAAGGTTAGTTTTTTAAGGACCCATTAGAAGGCCTCCATATATTCCTCTGGAAGACCCACTAGAAGATCAAAGACACCATAATGAAAAGTCCATTAGATACCCTTTAATGCTTCATAGAGCCCAAGGGCAAGTCCAAAGACCACTGACACCATAACTCCATATTTTCCTACTGAGGAAGGCTAGTGTGACCACAATGCTCCATGTATTCCTATAGAGGGCCCACTAGAAGGTTAGTGCACCATAATACTCCCTTCCCTTTATATTCCTGTGGAGAACCCTTTAGAAGGCCATTGTATCTATAATGCTCTATATATTCCTTTGGAGAGTCCACTTGAAGGCAAGTGACACCACAGTGCCCCATTGATTCCATTATAGTTTCCACTAAAAGGCCAACAACACAATAATGTTCCATATTTTACTTGGTAGAGTCTACAAGATGGTACCTAAACTAGGTCAAGGGGCAGTTACATCATGACAGGCCATATAATGCAATGTAGAGTCGAATAAAAGGCCAGTTACATCATAATGGTCCTTATCCTAAGTAGAGTCAAAAAAGGGCCAGTTACATAATAATAGTCCATATCATCCTATGTTGCATCATGACAGGCCATATAATGCAATGTAGAGTCGAATAAAAGGCCAGTTACATCATAATGGTCCTTATCCTAAGTAGAGTCAAATAAAAGGCCAACTACATCATATAATAATGGTCCATATCATTCTAGGTACAGTCAAATAAATGGACAGTTACGTCATAATGGTCCATATCATTCTAGTTAGAGTAAAATAAAGGGCCAGTTACAGTAAGTCAAAATGGTCCATATATTCCTAGGTAGAGTCAAATAAAATGGCAATTACATCATAATGGTCCATATCATCCTAGGTACAGTCAAATATAAGACCAGTTATGTCATAATGCTCCATATCATTCTAGTTAGGGTCAAATATAAGGCCAGTTACATCAGGATTGTCCATATCCTATGTACAGTCAAATAAAGGGCCAGTTATGACATAATGGTCCATATCATCCTAGGTAGAGTCAAATGTAAGGCCAGTTACATCATAATGGTCCATATCATCCTTGGTAGAGTCAAATAAAAGGCCAGTTACATAATAAAGGTCCATATCATCCTAGGTAGAGTCAAATATAAGGCCAGTTACTTCATAATGGTCCATATCATCCTCGGTAGAGTCAAATAAAGAGCCAGTTACATCAGGATTGTCCATATCTTCCTATGTACAGTCAAATAAAGGGTCAGTTACATCATAATGGTCCATATCAAGCTTGGCAGAGTCAAAAATGGCCAGTTACATCATAATGGTCCATATCATCCTAGGTAGAGTCAAATAAAGGGCCAGTCACATCATGACAAAGGCCAGTGACACCATAAGGTTCCAAATATGAAAAGTCAACTAGGGGACCATTGGTGGGATCTCATAGCTAACCTCCAGAATTGGAATTTGTATGTCCATATCTGCCAAAGTAGAGGATTTGTGTTGTCCATATTTCCGGCAGGAGGCACAGAATTTTGATGTACCCTGGTTGGGATTTATTGTGCTAGGATATCCTACACACACACCAGCAGGAGCTTGGCTTTGGAAGGAAGCCATAGAGTTAAAGCAGAGGTCACGAGACGTCCTGTAGCTCTCCTGTAGCTAGTTGGTGGGGTTTGACTTTAACTGGGTCATTCCAGGTCGCGGAGATATCTGTGTTTCTCTTTCCTAGACATTCTCCAAGCAATTCCGGTGAGATTTTATCAAATGGAAATAATCTGTCTGAAGAAACAAGAAATATATCAGGTCTGCTCATGTTTGGCTCATCCCTGACCACAGATGGAAATAGATCTTGGGCATTGATCACAGCTACTTATCTTCACTCGTGTGTTCTGTTACTAACGGGAAGGGTTATTACCCCTCCATCAGGCCTAACTAACTAAGATTCTAATAGGAAGGAGGGCTGGAAGTGATGAAGATGTGTCCCAGCAAACTTTGCTTTACTATCCAAGGTTACCACCTAATATGTCCACATATACTAGCCAAGGGTAACACGTACCCCCCGTGACTCACCTATATCATGTAAGGGTGCTACCTATTACCATGTTGGCCACTTATACCAGCCATATACCACCCTATGCTCCATCTGTACCATCCAAGATCGCCAACTACTGTAGTACCCTGCGGCCAACTTCGGGCCCACCTAGCCCATCTAGGGGCACCATAAATTACACGTTTAGGATACCAGGGGAACCATGTGTCACCCTAAAACATCAAAAGGTCTACATTTATATCATACAAAGTTTGCCACCTACCAAACTGAGGGCAACCTATACCAGCCAAGGGTAACATGAACCACCCTATGGCCCACCTATGTTATCCAAAGATCTTACCTATAACCCTGTGGCTAACCTACACCATACAAAGGGTCCACCAAATACCAACCAGTTATCCTCCTATACCAGCCAAAGGCATTACATATAATCCAAAGACCCACCTATACTATTCCACTATACTAAGAGAGCCAACTACTGTAGTACCCTGCAGCCAACCTGGGGCCCACCTAGCCCAAGTTGCTTCTGTGTTTCTGTGCTTAGAGCCGCCCTTTTTGGGGTGGGGGGCAAGCAGGCTTTCATTAGTTTTGCCTGGGGAATCTATAGCCCCTCCCCCAATGTCCTGATTTCTAACTATCCACCCCCCGTGACAGCCCTCCGACCGGACCTTCACTTCTCACTGGATGCCATTAAATGGACCTTTAGAAGAAGTGGTTGAGTACCCCTGCCCTAAAACATCAAAAGGTCTACATATATATCATACAAAGTGTGCCACCTACCAAACTGAGGGCAACCTATATCAGCCAAGGGTAATATGAACCACCCTGTGGCCCACCTATGTTATCCAAAGATCCTACCTCTGACCCTGTGGCTAACATACACCATACAAAGGGTCCGTCAAATACCAACCAGTTATCCTTCTACACCAGCCAAACGCATTATATATAATCCAAAGGCCACCTATACTAACTGCTGTAGTACCCTGCGGCCAACCTGTGGCCCACCTAGCCCATCTAGGGGCACTGCAAGGTACACTGTAGTGCATGTTTAGGATACCAACCAAGGGTAACATTAACCACCCTATGGCCCATATACAGTATGTTATCCAAAGATTCTTCCTATAACCCTGTGGCTAACCTACACCATACAAAGGGTCCACCAAATACCAACCAGTTATACTCCTATACCAGCCAAAAGCATTACATATATTTCAAAGGCCCACCTATACTATTCCACTATACTAAGAGAGCCAAATACTGTAGTACCCTGGGGCCCACATGTGGCCCACCTAGCCCATCTAGGGGCACCACAAAGTACACTGTAGGGCATGTTTAGGATACCAGCCAAGGTTAACATTAACCACCCTGTGGCCCACCGATGTTATCCAAAGATCCTACCTATTACCCTGTGGCTAACCTACACCATTCAAAGGGTCCACCAAATATCAACCAGTTATCCTCCTATACCAGCCAAAAGCATATCATCCAAAGGCCCACCTATACTATCTAAAGGGTATCACCCACAAATTTGTGGGCCACCATGTGCCACCCTGTAGATCACGTAATCCATCAAGGGCACCACATACCGTACATAGTCCACCTATAATATCCAAGCATACTGGATACCAAGGGCCAGCCTCAAGGAATACCAAATACCAGATTATATCAGATTATCACATAGCATCCAACTGTACGACCCACCTATATCATCCAAAGAAAGCAACCTACCAGCCTGGGACCACTAACAGTACACAATCTAAGGGCACCATATACTATCTCGTGTGGCCAGCCTATATCATCTAGGGCTACCACCAACTGCTTGTGGCCAACCTATAAAATCTGAAGGGTACCAATTAATAATAGGTTATCTGCTTAAACCATCCAGAGGTACCACATACCATCAAGTGGGCATACTTTCCAAAGAGAATCACATACCATCCTGTGGGCCACATACACCTTCCGAGGGTACCACATACCATATAACTTAAACAGCCAAGGGCATCCCAACCACTCTTTTTATGCAAGGACCCTTTTAGGCAAACAATATAAAGCTGTACCAGATGGTCCATCCATCCTATTTTAGGGCAACACGGATCATCCCCTGGTCAGCTCATAACATCCAGGGGAACCATCTACTACTGTGTGGCCAAACTCTGCCTGTAACAGCCAAGAGTAATACATACCCACCTACTCCATTCAAAGGCCCACCTATACTCTTCAAAGAATACCACTTATACCTTTCAAGGGTAACACATAATATCCTTTGGCCCAACTAGTCCATTCAAGGGCACTTACGATTTCCTGGTCAACGTATAACATCCATAGCACCTACTACTTTGTGGCCAACCTATACCTTATAAAGGGTAACCCTTACCAACAAGCCAAGGGTTCCACATACCGTGATGTGACCCACCTACAATAGAACATTCAAAGGCCTACCTATATTATCCAGTGAATACCACCCACCTACCTATCACCTGTCCAAAGGTTCAACATATTACCTTGTGACCCAACTAGTCCATTCAAGGGCACCACATACTATCCCTTTGTCAATCTATAACATCCATGGATACCACCTGCTACCTTGGAGACAACTTACATCATCCGAAGGTTAACTACCATTTACCTCTACCAGCCTAAATATCATACTGTGGCCCACCTTTACCAACCTGTGGGGTACCTGCACCACATATCATCCTGTGGTTCACCAAGGGCCCCCAAACCATATTGGGAATCACTATTCTTTGCAACCACACCTTTAGACATCCATCTTGACTATCATACACCAAAGGACCCATCATACAACCCAGTGAACCACCTAAACCATTCAACCACTCTTACACCACCCAGAGAACCACTAATACTAAGGGCTTTATTCATCAAGGGATAGCGTCAGGTAGCGCCTTATAAACGACAGGTAGCGGCAGGTGAACGCCGGACACGGCACGTAATTACACATTTAGCAAGCGGATTCTGTTGAGCGACTGGGATAG